>NDGM011028522.1:0-11020 GCA_002564305.1 Octomys mimax
TGTAAATTCTTTCTTCTTCACTTTTATTTTGGACAATTTTTATTGTTATATTCATTTAAGTTTATAAATTATTTACTATTTGCAATCCATTACTAATCTCATGCTATATATCCATTTCAGAAATATTTCTCTAACATTCACTGTCTATATCTTTAAAAAAAAGAATTATGTAACATGTGTATGTACCAATGCCTCACAATGAATGTATTTATTATGTATCACAAATATACAGTAATAAAAAGTAGTGAGAAAAAATAGAAGCAATCTGCTAGAAGATAGAATAGGTAAAACTCTAGAAGACACGGGTGAAGGCAAAGACTTTATGAATAAGACTGATTGCACAGGGGAAAAAAAGATAGGTAAGCCTCTGAGTGATTTTTTAATACAAAATGACATTATTGAAAATGTAAATATTTTCCTCCGTGTTTCAAAATATTCATCAGTTTTATATTAGACTTCAATAGCATTGTCTTGCTGAATATATGAAGTCATGTCTTTAGTTATGCCCTATATTTAAACTACTAGTGAGATCAGAACAGTCCCCCAAAATCAAAGATAGAAATTTTCTTTCATAAATGCCAACTTTTTTTTGAGCACTACTTAATGAATGCTGTTTTCTTTCTTTCTTTCTTTCTTTCTTTCTTTCTTTCTTTCATTCAATTTCGTTATGTTGTTCCCTTTGAATGCTCTGCGTGCATATTAAAAATCTGAATAATTGGAAAAGAACATTTGTTACCAGCAAATGAAGGATTAATTTTTCAAATTATTTTTTTCTAGAAACAGCTTAAGTCTTTTATCTTCTTGATTTCTCCACTCATATCTATTTCACCTAAAGCTCATCTGTATAATTTGGCAAAAAAAATAGGAGAGAAAAAGGATTTTTCATATTCTTCTGCTAGTCTATTATGGTTTGGTGTATCTTAATTTGGGAATAAATAGATTTGAATGTGCTCATTGTTAGAGATCCATTTGTCAGACTTTATTATTTTCTATATTTAAATTTTTTCTTAAATAATCTCATATTTTGCTTATATATTATTCAACTTTCTCAGCAGCATCTCCCTGGGGTCATCTAAATGGCTCTGGTTAATTTCTTGTCTAACTTAAGTGTTTGTATTGTAATTACGTAGCCTTAACACCAAGGTCTTCTCTCAATTAAACCGTAATAATTTTCTTATCATAGGACATAAATTATTCTTTTTTGTCCCTTATATGAACTGGAGAGTGTCCCCTCACAAAATTCACCTACGACATCTTAGGTCCTGTGTCCCTGGTTTTTATGGATGCATCTTCAGGGAGGTAAGTAGATTTTCTGAAGAACTCATGTGAGTGGAGCCATTGTAATCGAATTAATGATTTTATAAGAAGATGAATAGTTTTCTCTCCATGGAGAAAAATGGAATATAGTTGTCTGAAAGCTACCTCTCCACGCCTGACATTATACGTATCTTTCATAACAGTTAATTAAATTATATCTCAACTGTTAGTTGTGTGATTAATTGATGATTGCCTGTCTCTTCTTAAAACATAATCCCTAAGACTGCAGGAGGTAAGTTGATCACACTCTTCTCTGACTCTGCCCGGTCTCATACTGGAATTATTGCAAGTGTTTGTTAATGTGTATTTATTATTTCAGAAACATTTGTAAGAAGGGAACTCAAGTGGAGCCTTTATTTTCCAACGTTGTTTCCACAGGCATCAGCCAGCCAAACATAGGCTTTGGCTGAATTCTGCAGGTAGACAGGTAGAGACCTACCTTTTCTGTTGATTTTATAAATTTAGAAGACACTGGGCTGGGGAGATGGCTCAGTAGATTAAGCACTTCCCTGACAAGCACAAGGGTTTTTCAATTTCTGGTTCCACAAAAAAAAAAAAAAATTATGGACTGGGGAGATGGCTCAGTAGAGTAAGTGCTTCTCTGGCAAGCGCAAGGGCCTGAGTTCCATCCTCGGATCCGGGGAAAAAAAAAAAAAAAAAAAAAGATGCTGATGCAAACTTAGAAGAGCAGTTTTAAAAATTTAATCTTGGGTTTCTTTACAATTTTAAAAGTTCTCGGGCCAGCCAAATAGCTCAGTGGATTAAAAAGCCTGCAAGCAGGCTCAGGGGTTAGGGCTTTCCATCCATGGGCTTGCTGTGCTGGCCTCATCCCTGGGGCCCGCTGAGACAGTGATTGAGAGGGTGTGGTGATGAGCGCCTGTAATCCCAGCTGTTGGGAGGCTGAAAACAGGCGGAATCACTGTAAGTCTGGTCTACTAGTGAGACCCTGAACACTCTGTAGATCCTTCCTTAAAATGCATGAAAACAAATATTCTCGAGAATGCTAATGTGTTTTTGATGATGTGACTTATGTTTATAGATAATTTCTCCATCAGAAATTAAGACTGATAATGCAACAATTAATTCATTTCAAATAATAACAACAACCTCATTACATCTTAGCATAAATAACACATTTCCCAAGTAATAACTACATTTTCCAAACAGGATGAAGTCAAGGAAAGGGTAACATTGTAATGCATTTTAAAAAATCTCTTTAAAGTCTACCCTAATTGAGTTTGCTGACTAGTCAGAAAAGAAAGGCAGAATGAAATTTTATAACTTAAATTAATAATGTGCACTGTTTGATTTTTGGTTTCTGTCGTTGTCATATAAAATCTTCAATGAAAATTACTGAGATTCCTGGATGCTTGAATGTGGTAGGCATGAATAGAGAAAATTATGTACTCAGAGTCATAGAAATTTAACTTTGAGCTTTAGTATTTCTCATGCATTCAAAACATATACTCGAGAGAGTTGCTTAAGTGCTGAGCCTTATTTCTTTAATTGTAAGAAGGGAAGTAATGCACACGTTATATACCAGTGGATAAGATTAAACCAAAAACTCTAAATAATGGCTAACACTTATTTTGTTCTCAGTAGATGTTACATTTCCTCTTTCTTTCACCTAATTCCAATTCAGATCCTTGGACAAACCAGTAGAACTGACAAGTGGTAATCATTATAATTGCAAGCGCAGCTAATGATTCCATAAATTAGGCACTGTTTCTATTATACATGTTGACTGATTTGGAAAAAATATATGCAATTTTGAAGATAAATGTTACTCAAATTTACTGTTCTTGAATCTTTGAGAAATGTCAAGGACATTTTTTTAAATGCTGGCAAGGTTCTGGATATTGAACAAACCAAATTATTTATTTTTCTTTCTTTCTTTTATCTTTTCTTTTGTAATTTTTTAGGGAAGGGTCTACAGGATGTTCATGGTCTCACTACTAGATCAGACTCGTAGTGATCTGCCTGTTTATAGCCTCCCAAGAGCTGGGATTACAGGTGTGTGCCACCACGCCCACTCTCAATCACAGTCACAGGGTGCTCCAGGGATGGGGCCAACAGGGCAGGCCCAGGGATCAAATTACTTCTTATGCAGCCAAAGTCTCATGGCTCCACAATGAAGTGGGCGATAATAATAGAACGACTTTATCCAATCCGAGTGGGTATAACATAAGTTAACTGACACCAAACAACTTGGACTTCACACATTTTAGTTGAAGGATATTGGCTACCTGAGCAAAACCCACCTGAGGACAGTGAAAAAACATTCACTGGGATGTTGCTGAGTGTTCTTGTACAGAACAGAGTGCGTGAAGAAGTGAGGCTCCTCATGTGTCAGAAACACGTACACTCATTTCGCTGGCGCCCTCAGGAGGTACACAACCTTCAGGAATTAGCTTAGTGTCCAGTGCCTAATTTGCACACCACAGAGGACTGCGGGGAGGGTGTCCCCTGCAAAAGGCATCCCTTGAGAAATAGCAAATAGAATAATAATTGCTCATAGCTACTGCTTCATTTGATGGTAGCTTTGTCTAACTATTGAGAGGATTCAGCATAGTTTGAAAGGGGCTCTGAGAGAAGGCTCTAAATTCCAAGGCTCACTAATTCCTACACAGGGCTTTCCCTACTCACTCTTTTAGCTGTGAGACAAATCTTAACTTCTACATTAATTTGCTAAGAATCTTTTTTCCTTTTGAATTTCTGAATGTAACCTGCCTTTCAAGTGGTTTCTTAGTGTTATGTCTATTTATACATACAGCATACTACTAACCAAATATACATATTTTTCTTGTTTCTGCCTTGATCAAACTTGAAGTGACCTACTTTTCTTCTAACAGACTCTTGAATTTTGCTTACTACAAATCTTAGCAAACCCTGAAACACATAAACAGCTTGTCCTTGGACTAGGTGAGACTCAATTCCTGCATGACCCAAGAGGTCACTTGCCCTTGTTTATCAGATGTCTATTTACAAGATTCTGCTTGCCGTTGCTGGTCTTCTTTACCATAGACAGTAGTCCTCATTCATCTCTGGTTTTGTTCTCTGGGTTTTCCATCTAAAAATAGTACTTTGGTAGAATATTTGTTTGTCCTCACTGTCCTGTCCAAGAAGGGAATCCTCGCTTTGTTCAGCATGCCCGCAGTATTCAGGCTCCCTCTCAGGATCATCACCCCAAGCAGCTGCTCCCCCTTCTGACAGATAAGTCCTCAGAGTGTCGTTAGTATCCTAACCCTAGGTCACAAAGTCTAGGTCATTCACTTCTTTCCATCTCAGCGTGGAATCTTGGAATCATCTCAGGTCATCAGAAGAAGATGTCACAGCACTAGATATTTTAAGGAAAATGACATTCACATACCTTTCATTACAGAATGCTATCATATTTTTGCTATCTTATCATATGTTGTCTCTCTCTCTCGTATTTAGTACAGGGTCTACAGGGTCTCGACACGTAGATTGGATTTACAGTGATCCTTTTGTGTTCAGCCTCCCAAGCGCTGGGATTATAGGTGCGTGCCACCACACCCAGTCTCAATCGCAGTTTCAAGGTGCCCTGAGGGCGGGGGTGGCACAGCAGGCCTGGGGATCAAGCCCCCAGTCCCTGCGTCTGCCTAAGCAGGGGCTTTAATCCGCTGAGCTATTTGGCCAGCCCTGTTATTGTTAGTTTCTTGTGTGGCTAATGTATAAAGCAAGCTTTCTCAAAGGTACGGACATACAGGGGGACATTTACTTGTACATATTAGACTCACCACTCTCCACATTGCCTGGCATCTCCTTGAGGTCTTGCAATAGAAGCTTAATGGTTCGGAGAGGGAAAAGTCGGTAGTAAAATCAAATTTTGGGTGATTGTGAGACACCTGCAGATTTCTGAGATTGGAGTTTTCTATTTTAATTTCTTTCTTCCTCCCTCCCCACTGGGGATTAACTCAGGACCTCATACTTGTCTGATAGCTATCTCCCCGGCCTATTTTAATTATTTTTCTTCTCAATAAAGACCCTTCCAGCAGTCTGGACTGCTGTCATTTGCCAATATCTTCTTTCCAATTTCTTGGAAAATTTTCCAATTTTCCTTGGCCTTTCAGAATGCTGTACCTTCCTGTCAGCATGCAAATCTGCCAGGTGCTTCCTGACAAAAATATACCTTCAATATTTTCTTCCAATTCTTGTTTTTTGACCCTTAGAGAATAAGCACAGATCATTAGAAACAGTGTGGTGTTAAACTTAGAGCATGTCTCCTTCCAGGCTAATGAAAATCACCAACTTACTCTGAAAAAAAAATCATAAATCTTCAAGTTTGGGGAATCTATTGGGAGATTAAATATAAAGTCAACCAGTTGGATATTATGTGACATGGAAAAGTGAAAAGGAAGGAAGGGCAATGTATTTTGTCAACACATCCTTTCATACATTTTTGTTTTTCACTTTAACTAAATTAACAGTTAGTAGATGAATTCCCAAACTACATCTAATTGAGGTGCTGACTCACCTTATTGCATAGGCATCATTGCATTCTTTCCACCCTCATTGGGGTTAGTCAGTTAATATTGATCCCAAATCAATATTGGGATCCCAAATCAATATTGGGATCAATATTAACTGAAAATAACATAAGCAGCTCTTTCTCTTTTGAAGAACAAGTAAGAAAACTAAATCATTAATTTTGCCCCCATATATCATTGTGTTTCAACTCTATATGTTTTTTTTTTACAGCTGGATTCAATTTAATTATCATCTTTGTGCAACCTTTCACCATGAGAAAATCGTTCTGTGCACAAGCAGGGACAAACAGATCCCTGTGCGTCGTTTATTCTCCTTATAAAGGCCCTACTTCTCTTCCCGTGCCCGGTGGTCACCACCAGCTCCGCATCTTCTCCTCGCTCGCTGGTTCCTGGGCTCCAGCTGCTGACCCACTGCTTCCCCCAAGACTCCAGCGTCCCAGTTTTGTGGCGTCGATTCTAACAGTACTCCTTCTCCTTCATCTATTGCTTTGCATTCTTTCCAAAGACCTCCGCTATGTTTGAATTTTCTTGCTCTTTAGGGTTGTGCATTTATATTATTAACACTTTTAAAAAATAAGCATTTTCAAATGATTTACCTTACAGTTTAACTTCTTCAGTTCTTATTAGTTTTGCCCTCAAATTCATAATTTCTGTTGGTTATTATCCTGAGGTTCCTTGGCTCTATTTCTCAAATATCTGTCCACATTTTTCCAATAAAATTCATCTATCACTGTCTTTATGTCAGTTATTGATAATGGTCCCTGTTTATCTGAGGAGGGCAACAGCAGCCCTGGCCACAGCCTGATGATCCTGCTGATGGCCACAGCGCTGTAGTTCCGCTTTCCACGGGGCTGATTCCTCTGCTGGGAGAACTCCTGCTCGGGAGGGTGGGGCAGCCCCACAGCTTTGCATTGTTTGTTGGATACAGTCATTTGAGGCCACATCTGCACACGTGCCCACAGGCCCAAAAGCAAAAGATTCCATCACTACAGGCCACCAAGAACTGATAAATGTAATCTTGATGGACAACCCGAGGAGGACACAATGGCCTCTATCAATTTTAGGCATTAGTTTCACAGCTGGAGGGTCATCAGCATTTCAAGTGGCCTCTGAGTATGTTGGCTTCAGCCTCCAGGTATCCCTTCCCTTGTTGAATAGCTCATGTTCTTAAGTTTTTCTTGGAAGTGAAATTAATAAGAAGGTTATTGAATGTCTTTACTATTAATGTGCATATTTTCTAAAATGAATAGAAAACCTCTAGCATTTTGTAATAAGCATGCTTAGATAGTGATTGCCTGATTTGTCATTCAAATATAGTCTTTTTTTTTAAAAAAAAGTAAGAAATCTATTAATATTTGCACCAAGTGTCATTGAGCTAGCCCTAAGTATGAAGGCTACGCAGTGTCCTCCTGCTCAAGCTATTACCAGGTAGCTGTAAAATTTCTAAATTTATCTGGATTCAGACAACTGCTATGCATATTATATATCTATTATACGAAATGTATCAATCAAGAATCCAAATGTTTTCAAAATTATAAATAGTACATTTTATTATATAATTAATTAGATAATTAAAAATAATTGACATTCAATCTTTTTGTTTTCATTCTCTTAGTAATATTTCCAAAAATACAATATCATTTTACATTAATAAGTTATATTAAAATATTATTGTCTATTATCTTCACTTCATTACACAGTTAAAGTGAGAGACAAATAAAATTTCGGAAAGAAATAGAACAAAATACCAATTACAATGATATATAATTTTCATTGCTTTTTAGTATTTAGTTTTTTAACTTATTAATACGTTTTTGGACTCTACTGATTTTCTTCCTAGAACACTTTAAATTTTTTTGTATTACCTATAGAAATTATTATCACCTTACCTTGAAATTCATGGACTTCTGAAAACTTGCCTTTTTTTTTTTTTTTTTTTTGCTATTCAATATTATAGCCCCCATGATGGATATTTAAATCTCAGACTAAATTAATGGAAATAGAAAAGAAATAGAATTTATTTTTTGTCAACCATAGCAATCACATTCAAGTGCCCAGTAGGCTATGTGGCTGGTGCCTACTGTATTGTGCAGCCCAAAGTAGCAATTATTCAAGCCCACAGAAAGTTCCACCTGATGCGACCACTCTACTCTTTCTGCTCTTGGCTCTCATTGTTCTTTAGCAAATTTCCGCTTTTGTCCAAGTATACTGTTTATTTTATCTTCTAATATCCACCTTTCTTGTTCAGCCATCTTTTCACCAACCTTTCTTTTTTCTTAATTTCATTTAAATTTATTTTGAAAAGACAAAAGCAATAACAAAATGAGAAACGAAGACAGAAACAGGGTAACACGCACCAATACATGCTATAGATTTTCTGACCAAGAATAGCTGATTAGAAATGGTTGATATGTAAAAAAAATTTAAAAAGAAAAGAAGAAATGGTTGATATGTGATCTGCTTTTTATGGTCACATCTCTTGCTCAGATTAAGAGATATAGTGATGTAAGATTGGATATATGGTTGCGTATTGCCACTTGCTTTCAAGAAACCTTAAATATTTGTTCTTGTCCCTCTTTTTTTACCTTTTAAATAACTGTTTTAAAGAGAGTATAGTAATAATTGATATGACATTAGAAATGGTACACATTTACAAGACCAAGATGCCAAGTATTCAAGTGTGGTTTTTGTATTACACATTGCTGTCCTCCATGTCATTGCTTAGATTGCAGATATCAGCATACAGAGTTAGTCAAGGTGAAAACTCTACACGTTAACTGCTATTTTTAAAAAAACCGATGGAAATTTTTAGTACAATCACCTCAGCCATCCTGTTTGTATATTAGCATGCTTTTTTCCCTATTTTTTTCTCCTTTCTCTCCTCTTCATTGTTTAATCCTTAAGTTTTGCTTCTTTCTGTTTTACTATATCAGTTATAGCTTTCAGGTTTTATATCTTGCTTTGGGTTCTTACACTAGGGAGACAGTATGATATTTACACATGTGGTTCTGATTTGTTTCACTTATGAGTATAGCCTCTAGTTGCATCCACTTACCTATGAAGTCTTTGAGTTTGTCTTTCCTTGTAGCTCACTAATACTCCATTGTATAAACACACCACATATTTATCATCCATTCATCAGATGGATGCTTGGTTGCTTCCAAGATTTGGCTATGACAAATTGTGCTACTATAAACATGGGAGCATATATATCATTGTGGTACAATGCTTTCAGTTCTTCTGGAAAGATACCCAGAAGGAAAATAGCTGGATTGAATGAGATTTCCAGTCCTCGTTTTTCTTAGGAGCCTCCACACTGATTTCCATAGTCATTGTATCAGTGTACATTCCCACCAACAGTGGAGAAGGGGTCTATTTTTACCATAGCCTCTCTAGTATTTTTTATTAGTTGATTTCTTTATGAAAGCCATCCTTTCTGGGGTGAGATGGTATCTCAATGGTGTTTTAATTTGCATTTTTTGAATGACCAGTAATGTGGAGCATTTTTCAGGTATTTATTTGTCTCTTGAATTTCTTCTTCTGAGAAATATGTAGTCATCTCAGATGACTGTTTTTGGATTGGGTCTTTAAATTTTGGAGCCCTATTTTTTTTTTTTTTTTAGTTCTTTATATATTCTAAATAGAAGACCTTTGTCTGAGTGATTGTTAGTTAAGATTTTTTCCATATTTGTGAGTTGTTTTTTTACTCTGCTGGTAGCTTCTTATGATGTGTAGAAACTTCTCAATAAGAGGAGTCCCGGTTGTTGAGTCTTTGAAGTATTTCCCATGCAGTTTGATTCTTGTTCATGAAATGCCTGCCTACTCCTATGTCTTAAAATTTTCCACCTACTTTCTCTTTCAGGAAATTTAATGTTTTTGTTTTAATACTTAGATCTTTAATCTACTTTGACTTTAGTTTAGTGCATGGCAATAGACCAAGGTCTAGTTTTAATTTTCAGCATTTAGAGAGCCAGTTTTTTCAACACCATTTGTTAAAGAGGCTATCTATCTTCCAGTGAACATGTTTGGGCAGTTTGCCAAAGATACAATGGCTGATTTGTTTGTAGTTGTGTTTGCGTCTTTTAATCTGTTTCACTTATTCTAACGTCTGTTTTTGGTTTTTTGCCACTACCATGCTGATTTTATCATTGTAGCATTGTAGTACAATTTCAAGTCAGAGATTGTAATGCCTCCTGCCTTGCCTTTGTTGCCCAACATGGCCTTTGGTATTCTAGGTCTATTCTGGTTCCAAATAAAGTTTAGGAATACTTTCTCTAGATCTGTGAGGTGTGTTGGTGGTATTTTGATAGTGATTGTATTAAATCTGCATAACAATTTGTGGAGTATGGCCATTTTCACAATGTTGATTCTTCTAATCCAGGAGCAAGGAATAGCGTTCCATTTTATGAAACCCTCTTCAATCTCTTTTTTCAGAGTACTATAATTTTAATTGTATAGATTCTTACATCCTTAGTTAAATTAATTCCTACATATTTCAATTTTTTGGATGCTATTGTGAAGGGTATTGTTTCTCTAATTTCTCCTTCAGTGTGTTTGTTGTCTGTGTAAAGGAATTCTACTGACTTTTGGGTATGGACATTGTAATCTACTATGCTACTGAATTTGTTTATTAATTCTAGAAGCTTCTTGGTAGAGTTTTTGAGGTCTTCAAGTAGAGTATCCTGTCATCTACAAATAATAATAGTTTAACTTCTTCTTTACCTACTCTTATTCCTTTTATTTCTCTCTCTTTTCTAATGGCTCTAGCTAATGACTCCAGAACTATATTGAATAGGAGTGGTGATAGAGGACATCATTGTCTGGTACCTGATTTAAGAGTATATGATTATTTTCTTTTCCCCATTTAGAGTTATGTTGGATGGGTTGTCCTAGATGGCTTTCATCAGATTGAGGTAGAGGCCATCTGTATCAATTTTCTGTTGGGCTTCGATCATGAATGAGTGTTAAACTTTGTCATAAGACTTTCCTGCAACAATTGAGCTGATCATGTGGCTTTTGGATTTAATATATTGGCTCTATTAATATATTGTATTACATTTACAGATTTCCATATGTTGAACTATCTTTGCATCCCTGGGATGAATCCTACCAGGTCATGGTGTATAAACTTCTTGATGATTTTCTGCATTCTATTTTTCTAGGATTTTATTGAGGATTTGTGCATCTTTTTT
>NDGM011028541.1:0-12846 GCA_002564305.1 Octomys mimax
CATGCTGACTGAAGAGTTTCTTGTTCAAGAGCTTTTGGAGCACGTCATCAATAGGGTAGTATCTAGGCATTTTTCAAAGCTTAATCACCCAGGTACCTCCATTTTTGTCCCTACTGACTGGATTTGTGATTGTAGCAAGAACTTTCTCCTTCTTTTTCTTCTCAATCTTTGAGTTAGCAGCTGTATACTTTCTCTTATAAAAGTCTTTCTGGAATACATGGCAGATCGAGAGTATCTATCAATTCATCTAACCAGGACAGGATTTTGGCTGCAGTGTGGCTGCCCCTTCTTGGACTTTTTCGCCTTCACCTTACCCTTTTTACCAGTACCACTGACAGAAGCCTTCTTGGCTTTGGGTTTCTTCTCTTTAGTGTCTGGATTCTCAGTTTTTTTCGCCCATCTTGCAAGATCGATGGGACTTTTTTTAAAAAGAAGTTTCAAAATTTTTCTTTCTTAAATATTTTGCAAAGGGCTGGGGAGATAGCTCAGCAGCATAAGCATCTGCCTAAATATTTTGCATAAATTGTAAACAAAGTCACACATTTTATATGTTTAAGATTCAGAAATTTTATTCTGGGAGAATGTAGTTACTTAAATGTCTTTCTGGATGGGAAGGTTTATATCATTAGCTAATTGAAATGCACAAATTATTAATTCAGGGAATAGTTTATTTATACTTAAATCTTGGTCACAAACATAAATTAAAAATAAGCTCAGACTGTTTTAGTTGTTCATATTTTGGAATGACTTTTATATTCATCACTTTTTGAAATCATTTTGTTTTAGAATCATTGGATTTTGTTATTTTATGTATTAAAGAAGCACATATTTTACGCATATTTGGGCATATTACAAATTAATTTTAAAATATCTTGATAATTCTATTTCTAAAAAATCATCAATAAATGAATTCTTACAAATTTTGAGCATTTAAAGATGATATTCTGGGTTGGGGAGAAAGCTGGGCAGTGTAAGTGCCTGCCTGGCTTAAATAAATAACTCAGCAGCTCTACATCCTGGGATGAGGACATGCCCTCACCACTCTCGGAAGTTGTTTATTGTGTCAACTTGAGAAGTTTAAAAGTTCAGCTAAGTGGTTCAGCAGGGGGCCAGGGTCCTTACTTTGTGTCCATCTTCCAGCCAATGAAAGAGGAGGGCTGGGAGAAGGTGTAGGCATGGACAGACCACCTATCTATAGCATCAGCCAGGCAAAGAGGCTTCTTCTCCTCACCCTTTGCTTGTGTTGATTTTGCTGTCTTCTGCCATGTTGAAATATTGCCCGGGTGCCCTGCCACTCTGTCTTGGAGCTAGCTGCATACGGACTGAAACCTCCACCAACTGTGAGCTAAACACACCCTTTTCTTCCATAAATCTGGGCAATGACAGAAAAGTAACCAGCACAATGTGTCCCAATGCTTCTCAAATAACAACACTCTGTGCTAAGCTGTCCTTCCACCACCTAATCAAAGTAAAATTGCATGCATAATTCTATTTCTTTAATTTCTAATTTATTTATTTATTTTTGTACTCAGAGGCTGATAATGTATTATTACAAAGAAAGACTGTATATTGTTTAAGTAGACCTGGTAAATATTTTCTTTCTTATTTATGGGGGTTTCCTGGCTATTCCACTTCTTACTTCTTCAAAAGTACTATATGATTAATTTACTTAGCTCTCAAAAACCCAATAGATTTGTAACTGAAATTGTGTTAATTTGTAATTTATCTCATTGTAATTTGACATCATTGTGCTTTTAGACTTTTGATCTGAGATAAAAGTATGTGCCTACATAGTGCATGCTCCATTTGTTTCTAGCTAGTCTTTGAACTTTAGCATTATTTTTCTAATTTAGCTTATAGGTTTGTTTAGCTTATAGGTCTTTGTTTGTTAGCTTTATGCCTATATATTTTATTTTCTGTTTTTCTTTCTTCCTTTTTGTTTTGTGGTGCTGGGAATAGAAAGTTTGGCCTCACAGATGCTAGGTGAATACCACATCCTTCTTTTGTAAATATAGTCTTGTTTTATACAGATTGTCTGATTTATATCTGTAAGTAGAAGAGCTACCTTAACTTGTTTATGCTTGTTCTTGTCATTATTTCTATCAAAAGAGTTTTATTGTAGTAATTATAATACTTATACTTGTAGCTTCCCAAGTCATTTTAGCAGAAACTCAGGTTTACAGTTTTAATTCTTCTTTTGTAATTCGATAACTCTGAATATTTTCTCTTGTATAAAGGCATTTTTAAGTACCAGTAGAAATAATGGGCATTTTCTTGTTCTTCAATTTAATAAAACTTCTAGTATTATTGCCATGAATACAATATTGTTTATTGAGATACACACACACATACATTCTAAGGAAGTATCTATAAATCTTTTTTTTTTTTTTTTGTGGAACCAGGTATTGAACTCAGGCCCTTGCACTTGCCATGCAAGCACTCATTCTATTCAGCTATCTCCCTGGCCCCATAAATTCTAATAATATTATTTTTAATATTTTAAATATTGTTTAAGCTTTGATAAATATTTTTCTATTGTCTATGTATATAACCATAGAATTCTAATTCATTGTTTTATTAATATGATTAATTGTATGAAAGAAATCTTGAATTTTGACTCTTGTTTCTGGAATNTATCCCACTTGGTCAAGATTTATTATGTGTTAGAAATGTTAAATTTTCTTTTCTAAGATCCATCTATAATTTTTATATTGATATTTACAAGAGAGAAATCTAAATTTTCATTTTCAAATATGTTTATTATTTGAAACAAAGTTATACTTGTCTCAAGAAATAAATTCAAGGCTGATTGTGATCTGAAAAGCTAAATTAATTTTAGTATTATCTGCTACCTTAAGACTTGATAAAATTCTCTTGTGAAAATTTCTGGACAGAGTACTTTTTATTAGGAAGCTATTTTCAAATTTAAAAATCATAGTTGGACTGTGTAGAAGGTAAATATTTATACACACACACAATCTGTGCATGTGTTTCAAAACTTATCCATTTTTGTTGGATTTCAACTAATTTATACAGAATTGAACAAATAGTTTCTTATTCTTTTGAAAGTTTTTTCTACTTTACAATTCCTATTTTGGTTATATTTGTATTATACTTTTATAGGATAATCTCTTTCAGTTTTTTCTCTTAGTATAAAATTTATTAAATTAAATTGGTCATCTTTTCACTTCTTCTTCTTCTTTTTTTTTTTTTTTTTTTNGAACTCAGGACTTGTGCTTGCCAGGCAGGCACGTATGCCACTGAGCTATATCCATGGCCCTTCACTTCTTTTTTCTTGTCCCTAAGTATCCACTAATATCTTTTGCTTCCCAGTTAATGGTGGTAAAGCAGCATAAAAATTCCTTCTTACACTTTCATATTCTTCCCCGAACATCTGATAATTGTGTTGCATCTATATTTTCAATAACTCTAGCATAGAGCTATGTGTCACATATTAACCACATTATTCTTTTACTTAAAACAGTCACTTCCCTTCTTTTTTTTTCTGAGACAGGGTCTTCCTATGTGACTCAAGCTGCCTTGAACTCACTTTGTAGCCCAGGCTGGTCTGGAACTAGCAACAATCCTCCTGCCTCAGTCTTCCGAGTGCTGGGATTACAGGCATGCACCACCGTGCCAGACACTTCCCTTTAGTTTTCAAGGCAATACTTACAACTAATTCATACTGTTAACTCTCTGATTGCTTTGGCTGCCAGAGGAAGAGGATCGAGATGGAGTGTGTGTGCATGTGTGTGTGGGGGGGGTGAGGATGAGCGATGAAGCAAAGAAATTCAGGTGCCTTAGATACACGTAGCAACTCCACAGAAGTAGTATAACCGTCATGTACTACAATCCCACACAAAAATGGACTCTACTGATGCCCATTAAACAGAAAATCCTAGTGATCTGGTTATCTCATTATGCATGCATTTCTTCCCACCTCCCAAACTCAGTGACACCCTACAATAGCCGTCACCCATCCGCATGCAGCAGGCTCTTCCCAGGAATACATGATGCCACATGGTTAATGCACACTGCAGCAGTCGCTTGGCACCTTGACAGTTACTTCCAAGTCTCTCTGTGAAAGCCGGAAGTTAGCTAACACACTGCACTGGCACACCTGTTCCCATAAAAGTTTTTCACTGTATTTTTTGAACGTGGAATTATCTCTGTTTTGGAACGGATAGTGAAAGAACTAGAGAATTAAAACCTTTCCTTCTCCAAGGTTCACTCACCTCTGTTTACTTTTATGGTCCACAGAGCCAGCTGAGAGTCTGTCTATAGGAGCCCCAAAGCCAGAGAAACTCCTTTTCTTCTTTGTTTCAATCACATCATTCTCCAAAGAAACCAGTTCATCGAGAAACAAGAGTTTTGTTGCCAGGTCGGTGGCTGATTTCTCTTCCCTAACTGTGGGTGGTGATTGTGCATCTGTTATTCCGGAATCAAAGGCCTACAGGCGAGAGCAAGGTGATGCCAATCATTTTGACCAAAAAGGAAAAAATATATATATGTATCATCAGCTACAATAGGCATTTCTACCTTTAAGTGAGATGACCATTGCCTAAAATCTGTGATCTGTTATGGAATGATGTTTCAGAGGAAAAACCTAAACTTTTTTTGAGGGGGGTAAAGAGGATGAATCACACAAAGATAGAGTGCATTCAACAGGAAACAAAAGAAAATGCTTGACTTATCTCTGAATTTTAAGGGCCAGCCAAATAGCTAAGCGAATTAAAGCACCTGCAAGCAGGCACAAGGGCTGGGTTCAATCTCTGGGCCTGCCATGCCAGCCCACCCCTGGGGCAGGCTGAGATGGCAATTGAGACTGGGCGTGGTGGCATGTGCCTGTAATCCCAGCTCTTGAGAGGCTGTAAACAGGTGGGTCACTATGAATCCGATCTATTAGTGAGACCCTGAACACCCTGTAGACCCTTCCCTAAAATACAAAAAATAAAACAAATAAAATAAAATTTAATAGTGATGATTCTTTCAGATCTGTCCCTATAACACTCACATCCTTTCCTACCATTCCCGAAGCATTTTATGTATACCTATTTCATTAAGGCATTCATTATATTTTACCTTATACTAGATTGGCTATTTCATTTGTAGTCTATATTAGTTATAAATAACATGAAGACAGTGAATGTCTGATTAATCTTTTATTTGCTTTGTGGCTAGCCCAGAATTTTGTTCATAGTTAGAAGTCACATTTTTGATGAATATTTACTGAATAAATTCTGAAAAAATAACAAGCTTCATTCTATTTTCCTATTTTCTGTTAACTACTTATTCATTATTTGATGGAAGCCACTAAAAATTCACCATTGATCAGATGCTATATAAACCTTAAGAGATAAACATATATGAATAAAATTCAGTTTCTTTTGGCAGCCAACTTAATATCTACATCCATGGATATATTCATCAATATTCATGAACATCTACAGTGCATCAGAGGGATCTTGATAACTATGTTCCCAGGCAAAATTTTTGCATGTTTAATACATAAATGGCTGATTTGTGCTTCACACAACACATCTAAGCCTGAGTGTCTAATTTGTGAAGTATTTTTCCCTCCTTAGGCCCAAGTACAGCATTAAAAACCCTGCTTTATTAAGAATCCGGAGTTATTCTGTAGCACTGGAAACACTGTCATTTCTAACAGACTGAAAGTATTTGCTGGAGAGAAGGACATTTTCGCTGTAGGGAATTGTTTTCCTTCCTCCATTTAATCCCGTTCTTCCAATTGCCACAAACTTGGCTCCAACATAGAAACTGGAAAAGGAAAAATTAGAAAACAATTCCAAGAAAGGGCAGGACACAAAACTTTAAAGGGCAGAGACCTTTGATTTCTCAGAGCATCCTCCAAAAATGTTATTCTTCTAATTAACATGCTCATTAGTACAGTTTTGTTTCTTTTCAAATATATGTTTTATCTTCAGGGGAAATATAACAGAATTCATATGAAGTTATTCTTTTACAAAATGCATTTCTGATTCTTATTTTATGTTATTTGAGAAGTAGTGAGAATATATGCTTTTAATAAGATCGTAATAAGACAAAGTAAACTTTCTCTGTGTGAAAATGGCCCCATATATTTTTATTTGTATTTTAATCAAGACACCAAAAAAACATTTGTATGGTAATAAAATCTTTGCCTAAAGGGACCCAAAATCTGGCATGCAAACAATTTAAAATTTCACACACAGTTCTTAATGTTTATGCAACTGAATTAATTGTAGTTGAAATTATTAAAAACGTTCCATGCTTTTCTGTTTGAAGAATACAAGTCTTTGCCAGCATTTCATGTCTCTTAACATGTACGTAAGTAGCTTGTTCTGAACCTACTGAGAAGATCAGTAATTGTCGCTATTTGCACTTGAAGGTTTCAACCTTGACTGCTGTTGGGAATAAAAATAAAATAATAGAAAAATACCTCTGTCTTTAGGTATGTATACCTGTATTTCACTATCAAATCATTCTCCTGTTTGTCAGGAACTTCCTATAAGTCTAATAGAAATGGCTTATGGTTTCAAACATGAAGACATGGCCCTAGAAGCTGGCTTCATCACCTCGGTCGTTCCGTCCACTGAGAAGACTTCTGCTGAACTCCAGAGCATCAGGGTCAGAGCCAGGACGATCTGTGCACCTGGCAGTCTCCAGTCCAGCATCTGGGGGTCACAGACAGCAGGGTTAGCCTTCATTAGTTTGAACGATAAAGATAGAAAAATAAAAGTTCCTTAAAGCTTATTACAAGAAAATAATAAATTATTCACTTCTTTAGGAATGCATTTATAGCAACTTGAATGATATTCAGTAGAGCCTGTCAAGCTCTCAGAATGAAATCTATAAAGATATCATTTCCATAGGCTATTAGATTGGATTTGTACAGAGATAATAATAATTTAATTCAAACTAATCTAGCATCTAGCAAATTCAGCTCTGATAACTTTATTCTTCATCTAATGCAGAGATTTCAAAGTCAAACACTTAAGTGAAAATGTATGAAATGGTCAAGATACAATGGTGAGCTACGTCAGCAGACTAAGTGCCTGCTTAAGCAAGTGCAGGGACTGGGGTTTGATCCCTGGTACCACATGCTGCGCCAGCCCTGCGCTTGGCTGTGCTGAGGCAGGGACAGAGCCCAGTCATGGTGTTGCAGACTGTAATCCTAGCACTGGGGAGGCTGAAAGCAGGAGGATCGCTGTGAGTCCGAGCCATGTAGTGAGGCCCTATTCCAAATACATTTAAAAAAAATCTAAAGATAATGCCAAGTGGAGGCTAAAGCAGAAATATCTAAAAGATATAAAATATTATGAGTTCAAAATTTCAAAACACCCTACATCCAAATGGAGAACAGCTTTAGACTCTTGTCTTTTATCTCTATTTCTTTTTTAAAATATATTTAATACCGGGTCTTACTACACAGCTTGGACTTGGACTCATAGTGATTTTCCTGTCTCAGCCTCCGGAGCAGTGAAAATAGGTGTGTACCACCAGGCCTGGTCTTGTCATCAGCTCAGCACACCCAGGGGTGTGGCGGGCTTGGCATGTGGTGCCAGAGATCGAACCCAGGTCCTGTGCTTACCTAAACAGGCACTTAGTAAGCTGAGCTATCTTGCCGGCCCTTTTATCTGTATTTCTTAAACAAGATCAAAAGAATGGCATTTTATAGAAAATTATCTAATATTAGTATATAAAACTTTAAAAATTCTGTATGAAAAGATACAATAAATACAATTTAAAGACAAATTACACAATTAAATGTTGTGCGATTGTTGATTTTTTTCAACATACATACAAAAGCAAAATTAGTACCTTTTGGTAAATAAATTTCATTAATAAAATGTTTAAAAAGCCAAGGAAACATAAGGCAAAGTACTGAGTGTGAATTTCATAGAAAAGGAGAGTTTAATGGAAAATATTTGTTAATACATGCAACTTAGAGTGGAAATATACAGAAAAGTGATATTTTACACACATCAGATCGAGCAAAAATTAAAGTCACTATATCAACATGTCAGAATGGAACAAAAAGAAAAAAGAAAACTGCTGAAAATTCTATCAGAGTCAGAGATGGATCTAACTATCCGGAGGATACTGGCAATAAACAGAAATATTGAAAATGGTCAGGTCCTTTCTATAACACATTGGTTTCACTTCTACTGTATGTCTCTGGGGAACTCCTACATCTTAGGAAGGACATAGGTGTCACAAAACTCCGAGCCTCATTTTTCTTAGTAATTAAAATTTGTAATCAATCTATTTGCTTCATTCAAGAGAAAATGCATTTATACTGGAGTAAAAGTAGATGACTTTGCTCTATGTATGCTCACTGTTAAAACAAGTGATTTAAATACATGTGTATCTAAATGTATGGATTAAAAAAAAAATCCTTTTGTGGGGATAGGGAAGTGTTAGAACAGTACCTAAGACATGAAAGAATTTGCCTAAGCCATTCAATAAATTTTGAAGTATATACATGTAAAAATACAAGCCAATGAAACCTGATTAATGATTTGGTTGCCTCCAAGGATGGAGAAAAATAAATCAAATTATGGAGGACCATAAATGCCTAGTTTTTAATCTATAATTTAATTTTCCCCTAAAAAACAATATATACACTTATTTTGAGCAATGAGCACAAAGGTCTGTCATTCCCAAATACCTGACTTTATACTAGAAAGACATCATCATACCACCAGCTAAATCTCATATATGCTTTATATCAGGCTTGCTGGCTTTCAGCTTGCCCAATGCACCTCTCAATCCTGCACCGTCATGAAGAGGCACTACCCTGCTGAGGGAAGACCACGGGAAAGGCTAGAGCAGAGCCAGCTCGAATCCAGCTGAGACACTGTGTTCCCAGATGGCATTGTTTGGGAATGAACACTTCAGACATGTGGCAACTTTGCTGGGAAAAAGAGAATGTAGATGGTAGAGAATTTCAAGACTAAGATTGAGTCCCATTTTGCTATATTATTATCATGATCTTGAAACACATCATGAAGCCCACTTCAATTTCCTTTTCCTATTTATTTATTTATTTAGTGGAACCAGGGATTGAACTCAGGACCCGATGCTTGGCAGGCGAGTGCTGATTCTACTGAGCTATCTCCCCAGCCCCTTCATTTTCCTTATCTGAATTTCATTTCCTTATTTCTTATTTAAGTCTCCCACAAAAAGGTGGAGTTTTGAGGTAGTTGTGTTAATTTATGCATAATCCCTTTACTTCATGTAGTATTTGTAGTCTGTAAATGAAAGGACATTTATGGGGTTTTACTAAATATTTCCTTAATAGCTAAACACTTTTTCCTATAATCAAAATTTTCTTTTTGAAACTTCAAAAATTATCACTGTACTGTAATACCATAGTATACAGGCTAGTAATAAATGTCATTAGCTAGAATAATGAATAAAAATATTTGTTACAGAGTAACATCACTACAAGGTGTGCTGATTAACACAAACTAGAGATGAAAATATTTTAGTATCATCTGTAACATTTATTGATGGAATATAATCATTCAAAAATTTTAGCTTTAACTATTTGTTTATTTGGTGTCCTTATGGCATCAATTATTATTTCAGAATCTTGTCACATAATGCTGATCACTAGCTGCTTCTCTATGATCAATGGTTTTCTGGAAGGGACTAACATTTTCTACGTTTTCTTTTTGTCAAATTGATATGTAATTTGAGTTTTTCTGTAAGTACCAGAATATAACGAATCACATGATTTTAATTTAAGCAAATAAACAAATAACAGAGAAAAGTTTAACAGTTATTTTCTGAAGATGCCCACCATATCCTTCCTTCACCATTCTTTAAAAGTCAGTTGTAATCATATTTTTCTCTTGATTGTGCTTGTGCTTCTTTGCCTTTCTTTCACATAAAGGAAGTTATATTAAGAACATAGCTGCATTTTAAAAAATGATCTCTTATATCTCTGTACCTTCATTTATAAAAGACCTTTCATTTACTCAAAGATAAACTACAATTGCAATATTTTTCTTCCTCGCTTTTAATTATGTTAAAAATAGATTACAAAGTGTGAATTCATCCAATTTTATAAATCTTCCCTTGTGGATTTCCTTCAACTATTTTTATATACGTTTCACTAACCAGATTTTTCTGAAATCTTGTAAAGGGCACAGGATGACGGATGTTTATAATATTGACGATTAGTCTGAGACATATATTTTTGTGCATGGGTGTATATTGGAAAAAAAGTCATACTGTATCATCTAACAGATAACCACATCCTGATTATTTGGATAAGGAGACTTAAAAATAAATGCGGAGTTTAAATACACACATTTAACGGCTTAAAACCATGCTCGTCGCCAGTTGATGGAAAGGCCCAATTCCTAAATGTGGCCTCTGGTACTCGAAGGCAAACAAGCACCCTGGCACCTGCCACACAAAAGACATTTGACTAACTAGTTGAAACTTGATTGCTACAAAATTAGAAGCTGAGGAAATTATAGGGAGGAAAGGAAAAGGCTCTATTTATCCCCATTTCTCTATTTTGTTGATAGTGGATAAATATAGCCCGTGACTTAAAACACTCCTTGGCCCATGCACAGTCCAGATCGCAGAAAGAAACCTCAGAGGATGTTCCCCGACTATGTGGACTTACCAAAGTGTCGCACTCTGTTTAACACATCATTCATTTTTATTGAGTAAGCTCTGAGTGCTACGCCTCTGGGTCGCGAGGCATTTCAACGGAAACTGAGAACGGAACTTGTCCTAGAAGATTTAGTGTGTACTTCGTTCATGTTTAGGTAACGCAACTATTATGTGTTTTTACTTTTTAAATAGCACTGATGAATAAACAAATGTTTGTTGGTATGTGTATTAGATCTTAAGCTTTGATTCAAAGTCTCTGGTATGTACGAAACCATTTTATTCTGCAATAATCCTCCAAAGTGAGACTGGAGTAGTGGTGGATGGATCCAGGTGTCGAAGAGTGGAGTTTTGTCCCTTAAATTTGGAAAACAAGATATATTGTGTGTTTATTCATTTAGAACAGTCATAGGTCTTAGGTACACAGAGGTGGGGCAGTGCAGCAGTCCAGAAGCCAGTGCAAACGTATTCAAGCCTGACTTTCACGAGAAGATTGTCAAGATTTAGAAAAATATTTCAATTTTTCAGAATTCCTGTAGCAACCAGTTATTCTCAGTGAGCTTGGAAGACNAAAAAAAAAAAAAAAAAAAAGGATCATTTTGGAAAAAAAAAAAGAGAGAAAAACACCCAACATGAAGGCAAGTGCTAAACAGAGCAAGGTGATCCAGAGTCTGATCTAATGCATTTTTAATGAATAAAACTTAAATTATGTGCATTGGAAGGCTGGCATTAAAGAAAAATAAATACTGATCAGGTGATTAGAATTTCTTTTTAATCTGAGACTTCGTGATTAACATTTGTCCTGTTGATAGTTAATCAAAACATTAGAGACTCACAAGCAAATTGGGTTTTGGGGTGAATCTTGATACCATCTGGGATTTTTTAATTTTTTCTAATATTTTGCATTGAAACATTTTAAATAGTCCCTATTCTATCTTACCTTCCCCCCTCCAAAATGTAAAAGGACTGTATTAAAAATAAAATGCTAATTCATCTTTTTAAAGTTTATCTTCTCTTTCCACTTTGACTAAGACACATATTTAAAGAGGTTTAACAGGACATGATTTTTTTAAAAATGTGTTTGTTACGGGGTCTCACTATGCAGTTCAGACTCGTAGTGATCCTCCTGTCTCAGCCTCCCCAGCACTAGGTTTACAGGCATGCACCACAATGCCCAGTACTAGGAACTGAACTTGGGTCTTTAGCACTTGCCAGGAAGGTGTTTAGACCACTAATCTATCTCCCCAGCCCCGGGACATATTGTATAGGGGGCCCTGTGCTGACACCATGAAGCGCCATGTATGCCTGGGATAGCAAGCTCTATGGTTCTTTCCCCCAAAATGAAGGTGGCTCTCCAGGTACACAGAGGTGGAGCAGCCCAAGGAAATCTGTAAAACAGTGAAGTTCGTCATCTCACCCTTAATCCTACTGTGTTAAGTTACAGTGACACAGGTCTTTTTTGGCAATAGAGAAGAGCTTCATGAATAACAGCTAACAGAGCAAGAATAAATTTTCATGCATCTAAAAGTGCATGATTAACATTGTCTCTGTACAGTTCCCTGTAATAAGTTTTTGGTGCTGGTGTTGTGGGACTTGGACTCTTCTTTGGCTGAGTTGTTTAAAGATGCAGTATTGAGCAAACACTTTTTTCTGGACCAATAAAAATAGGGTTATTTTTAATGGACCTCTGATATTGGATCTGGCCTTTAAAATCAGCTGGTAAACCTGGACTTTTCCCAATGGAAGGGCATATATCAAAGGTAGCGATGGTGGTTGGTACAGGGTAGGTAAGAAATTTTTTCTGCTGTTCCTCATGCCAGCTGGATGCTATGTGTAAGACGGCAGTTAGCTATGACATAAATATTCTCCTGTATAATTTTAGGTATTTCTAGCTGAAAAGCCAGAGCCTCTGAAGCTTCTAGTGTAAGATGCCATTTATGCTGATCGATTCTATTTTTTAAAAATGTATTTTAAGAAAGAAAAACACTATCCATTAAATTGTCACATGATATCAAGTATAAGACATTGAAATCTCAGAAAGGTTAAATATAAGGCAGAATTGATGAAATGTGGTACATACATTTGCTCTCAAGTGTTTACTTGGGACTTTATGTCTGTTTTTTATTTTTTATTTTTTTAAAGGTTACTTTCTTTATTTTATTTTATTTTATTTATTTATATGTGTGTGTGTGTGTGTGGCCAGCTCAGCCCACC
>NDGM011028567.1:0-27779 GCA_002564305.1 Octomys mimax
CTTTCTCAATTCCTGGGCCCTGCCCACCTGCAGGGCGAGGCCCCCATGCTGAGAACTGCCGGACCTGAGTCAGCCAAGTTGACAAAATGTATCAACTAACACAGGAGAGTTGAAGATTAAGAGCCATGTTTAGCCAGTTTAAGTCCTGTCACACACATATCATTCCTATATACTATGAGATCCAGAGAGGTGAGGTCCTGTTGTAACTGTGATACAAAACAACTGGAACACCACCACCACCACCACCACCACCACCACCACCAACAACAACAACAACAACAACAATAACAGACATTTGAGATGGATGGTATTTTTTGGTGTGTGTTAAATGTAACTGTTGAAAACAAGTACCTTAAAATGGAGGAGGGTTTGTGTAAGAGATGGGGTGTCTTCTCACCAGGGAAGAGTCTTACTTTGAGAACTTATGTTCTAGCCAGGCTGCCTGCTGCAGTCACTGAGGCTTTAGTGATTGCCCTTTAATAAATTCCATTCTTGTTTATTTATTTTCAGGAAAAAAAAAAAACCCTTCTGCTCAGTGTTGGTATCTGCATCTGGGTTCCCTTTTCACCCAAACACCTTATGGAGGACAATTTAAGAACCCAGCTTCATACTTCATTACAATAAAGAACAAAATGTTCCCAGCACAATAATTCTACTTAGGAATGGATAGATTCTTATATACTTAAATTCTGAAAGGTATATGAGATGGCCTGCTGAAACGACAGGTTGCCATGGTTACATTCTTCTGTGGCTCAGATGGGGATAGGGGACAATTATCAAGTTTTGTTTGGTTGATTTTAAGTAGTTTGTTACCTGGATACTCAACAAATAAGAAAACTGGGGGGAAAGATTTATTTTCTTCTTCTCTAGGAAGAAACAGTCATCTGAGAAAACACACACACACCTCTGTCAAATTCCAAGTGACATGGTAAATCATTTAGTTCAGGTAAAGAATTTCTCAACTATTGACTTTATTTAGACACTAGCATCATAGGGCCTAGGAACCTAGATACTTTTAATAGTGCATACTGGATGTTTTTAAATTAACATTGTTGATCCTATAGTTCTTGCTTTAAATAATTCCTCTTCCCTTTTCCAAATTTTGGTGATTTTCAAATTTGTATGTGTGTGTATTTTAATGGTGAGTCTCTTTGTCAGTTTTTCTCAGCCTTCCACCTCCCTCCCATGATAGAAGTGGGATTGTTAATTAATGATATTCCAGAGGCAATTTCTGGAGTGACTATTGGAAAACACTTCTTAATTAACAAAATGATAAATTCCCTACTGCAGCCATGGAAGCAGTGAAGTTCTTCGGTGTCATTCAAAATCCATGATTTTAAAACATCCTTCGACAGCTTTGTGAGGGGGCTGGACATGCAAAGCCGGGATCTGTTATCAAAGCTTCCACAGTGAGACAGAGAAAGAGAAGAAGGAGAGAAGAGGGGAAGGCAGGACTGGACAAAATTAAAATGCTTTTCTGTCATTCTAATAGTTCACATGCACCCTGACAGGAGAGCGTTTTAATTTCGTCAAGTGTGTCTGCTACTCATTTATTCCATCTCCTGCTTGTTATCGAAGTTTCAGATTAAATGTAAAGATATGAATGTATTGCCATAATAAATTTATAAGTGGATATTTAAAGAGCAAAGATTTGAATGACACAAATGAACCTCAGTGTAGCAGCAAAGTGGATAGGATTTGCAGAAAGATGCCACGAAAGTCAGAAATGACTGCTGGAATCACCTTAATTAAAAAAAGGAGGAAAATGTTGAGCTGTGCGAATAGCTACAGGAAGTATCTCATGTGAAATTAGGATTCCTTTGCATTATTTATGCCACTTTAAGATAATAAGAGCTTAAGACAATCTGATTAAACTGTATTATTCACATATAAAAGCAAACACTTAGGCATTAGAAAGTTAAGCTGTTAAATTTTTTTGGGAGGAGGGAGATCCAAAGTTAGAACACATATGTTACTGGCTGACTTATCTAAGCTGTCCATGTTTTCAGTAAATAATGATCACATCCCATTCGGGGCATTGGGACAGGCACGGAACACACTTTAACGCTCTTTGTGTCCCCTTCCCTTCCCTCTTTCTCTTCTCCCTCCCTGTCTTGTTCTCATTCCTTTTGCAAAGGATCCAGCTTCATGTTTCCTCTGTATTCTCTGTCTTTTATCTACATCTAGAAGCGCAATTCATTTTTCAAAAATGACATTTTGTTTAGTGAATAGTAACCCCAGTGCCGCAAACTAGCCAGACCTCACCCTCCAAGCATGCTGCCTTTGACTCTTCCCAAGGGAATTTGTATGTGTTTGTTTATTTATTTATTTATTTTATGAGCAGAATATATTTATTGAGAGAAAGAAAGCTCCTGTCCAAGAGAGGGACAGGAGGGGGGCCTGAGTGGATAGTTCTCCACTTTTTAAATTTTCTTATAAGCAGAATATATTTATTGAGAGAAAGAAAGCTCCTGTCCAAAAGAGGGACAGGAGGGTCATATGTGTTTAGATGTCACAGCAAAACCACTGACTGGAGACTTCCTGTAGGATTCATCTCACCTCAGCATTCGTAATAAAAGCGCAAGCCATGCCAGGAGGTACCGGCTCACGTGGCATGATGTGGGCCCAGTGTCCAGACTGCAGGCTTAGAAAAAGCAGTACGAGTTAAAATGAGGACATGGGTTACATTGTTTGACAGGTTCTTGAGCGCATCTGATTTTTGAAATGACACTCATACAGCAGATAACCCCGAAGGCAATCTGCAAAGGAAGAATGGGGTGGCCATACCGCAGATATGAAAGGAGATGAGTAAGCTTTTCTCAAGTGTCTGAACCTTTATTGCAAAGCATGTCCTGCAGTTGTGACCAGCCCTTCTTTTTTCTTCTCCTGCTTGCTGCCTCCCGGCTAGCATAGGAATTCACTTGTGCTTATCTGCTTTAACATGGGAGAGCCCCCGTGAGGACATAGTTACAAGGATTATAAGGAAGAAGATGGAAAGAAAAATGCATATAAAAATTCCAATGAAAGTTTCAGAAAATTAGCACAAAAGGACCCTGCTTATGGTTATCTTTTATTTTACCCAAGTAAATATTGTTCTCAAAATAGCAGTATTGATCACAAGTGGAGTGAGAGGAAATGAAAAATGCATCACAGATCTAACATTTTGTTTTTACTTTTATGCAGATACTGAACCTTGGGAGCAGCAGTTCAATCAGTTAGTGTGATATTTAAAAAAAAATTCTTGCAGTACTAATGAAGCTTGTCATTTTTGTAGACTCATTTGCTAAGGTAGGGTATGAGAAGAATGTGGGACACTACCAAATATCTAACATCAACAGGTAACTAGTAAGTAGTTTATACATAGATCACCTGCTGCCCAAGTCTTAAAAAATTAAGTTTGATTGTCTAAGCAAGCAATATTGATAGTCTGGATCTTCAATTTTTACTCTATACCGAGTTGGCAATATGGCTGCTCATTCAACTTGGGAAGACAGACTGGAACGGCTGGTAGAGAGCTCAGACAAAGGATGAATGAAATCAGATTTCCGTGCTGTGAATGCATAGCAAGGCCACGTTTATAAATGGTCATGATACGTGCAGTGCAAATCTGTCACTGAATCTTTCCCATGACCTCCCACGTCATTGAGCCACGGGGAGAGAGGGACACAAACTTGCCATTTGGTGGCCTCCTAGGTTCTTCATATTTCAGACAATATGTTTTGGAAAAATTGTTAGTCCTTAGATTTCCCACTCTACCCCAAGGAACACCTGGATAGATTGGTGGCAGCAGAGAGTGACCTGTCCCATCTGTTGGCTTGCTATGAAGACAGCCGTTCGTGAAGCTCGTTGGTACTGGTTGTTTGTACGAAGTGCACTGAAAGCTCACTGAAACTTCCTTATCCTCTGCACTGCACTGGTTGGCATCTATGGGCCCCTTTCTGAGGCCTGCATGAACTTCTGAGCCCTGCCTAACTATGAACACTATCTCAGGCTCGTGTCTCTGGCGTCCTCCCTGTAAGGACTGCACAATTTCTTCTTCTCTCCTCATATCCCTGCCTTCCCTGCCTGCAAGATTATTTCTTGTGCAACTTCTTGGGATCTTTGGAGAAAGATGATCCTTCCTATGCTCCATTTCCAGAGAGATACTTAGAGTATCTCAAGCCCTACCGCTACTTGGCCACTTGATATTCCACTCTGACTTTGTCCTCACCCGTCGTTCCAGCAGGTCTGTACAGGAAGCTTCCTTAGTGTCACTTCCTGCATAGAAAGAACTTAGCCTAAGCCATGTGTCCCCTTTTAGTTCACCACTTCCTTCTCATCGCATCGAACTCAGGATACAATTCCCAAATCCTTGCAGTCTACAAACTCCATGTGAATCTATCCCATGGACCTTTAGACTTTATCTCTTACTCATTTTCTGCTTTGTCCTTCAGCTTCCTGGATTTCTCTCTCGTTCCTTGAAGGTAGCGAGGAGATTCGGTTGTCCAATTATTTCTTCACAGTTCATGAGAATATATACTTATATGCATATTTTTATTACAAAGTATGTAACCTTTATGAGAACAGGGTTTTTCTTTATTTGACACTGCATCCCGAGTACTAGACCAGAGTGCAGCACACACTAAGGAGGATGCACGCACACACACAAGTGCAGCATGCACCCGTCCACGCGGTGTAAGATGAGTGAATGGATAATTTTAGGTGACATGCAAGAAAATAAAATGGTTTACTGAAAAGAAACATGCACAGGGGAGGGAAATATTTTTTAAAAGTCTCAGTTCCGACGGTTTACTTGCACTTCTACATTAATGGTAGGATTTACTTTTTCATTCTAGAATTTTGCAAATGATATATTTACAAAAGTTATCCAGAAAGTTAAAATACTGATCAATGCAGTGGGAAAATGACAGAAAAATCTCTAAATATAAGTTCTAGTTAGCTTATTTTTAATTATTTTCTTTGCACTAAACTTACAAAATAAAACATATTAAAATTTAGCCCTCTAACATGCCTTACTTTGTAAACTTGGTTCTATTTACCGTAGTTACTAAACATTACCTTCTTTTTTGTTTTTTGAGACAAAGTGTCACTATGTCGCCTCAGTCAGCTTTGAACTCACTGTGCAACCCAGGCTGGCCTCATACCCACAATGATCTTCCTGCCTCAGCCTCAAGAGGATTACAGGCATGTGCCACCACATTTGGCTTTAACATCACTTATGCTTAAGCAATGTCTTAGACTCTGGCAATATAAAATTATCATATATACTACAAAGACTATTTGATTAAAATAGTGGCTTATTTGTATTGTTTTATATTTTACAAGATTATTTTGTTTACAGCTACCACTGACCGTCATAGGTCTTTCTCGTTATCCCCAATTTTTTTCAGAGCTGTTATAAGAGAGCCAAGGACCTGCTTCTGGTAAACAATGAAAGCTGGACTTAAACTGGAATTTAAGTCCCAGACTAGGGTACTTTCTTCTTGAGACTTACATTTTTAAGCAACTTCATAGCTTAACTGTAGACCCGTACAGCCTGCCTAACAGAGTGTTAAAAATATCCCTTTGGGCACAGTTCGCAGACACAAAAGTATGCTTTATAAAAATCCCAAGGACTTGGTCAGAGCCACATAACTAACTCATTTGTGGTCCCTGAATTCTTGACTTTTGGCTTGAAAATCTCTCCTTTTACATTGTTCTCCCCCCCTCCAAATGCTAGCATAAGAAAAAATGCACACAAGAATTACAGTAAAGGATGAGATAGTTTTAAGAGAAAAACTGAAGAATTTAACAAAATCCTCAAATAGTTAAATTTTTTTTTTTCTCAAAGAGTTAACGAAAGAAGCCCAAATACATCTCAGAGCATGTTCCTGTCCTAGATAGGCAGCCATTTCTCTGCTTATTATTACACAATTAATGTCTAAGGCAGTTAATAAAGTCGCATAAAATTCAACAAAATTGCTAAATGTCCAAGTGTGCATGCATGGAAAAGCTGACTGAAAGTGGAGACTAAAGATGTCTTTAAAAAAAGAAAGGAAAGGGGCTGGTCCTTATATTAGAAAGTTTTATTAAAATTAGGAAATATAAAGAAGCATAGAAAATGATAGAATGTCAATTCTATTAACATTCCTGTATTTATTGATCACATTTTAACCATTTTACCATTTTGGTCTTCTAGACTTTGACTTTTATGTATAGATTTATACATAAAACTTAAAGGCTCTTTTGCACTCCTTGTGGGTGCTGCTACCCAACTCTTGCTCTTACACCCCCTTGAGTTTGGTGATTTTTTTTTCTTAAACATATTCACTACTTTATTAGATAGGCTCTCATCTAAGAAAATATAAAGTATTTGTGTATTTAATTGTTTTTTATGGTGGAATCATGCAACAGGTCATTCTGTAAATGTTTTAGTTTCAGTTTTTAAAAATCAACCCATATGAGAAGTGTACTGCCATCTATCTATCTATCTATCTATCTATCTATCTATCTATCTATCTATCTATTTTTTTTTTTTTTTGGTCATACCAGGGATTGAACTCAGGAGCTTGCCCTAGCCAGGAAAGCACTTATTCCATGAGCTATCTCCCCAGCCCCTACTCATATTGTAATATGATCTTTCTTCTGCTTTTTAACTTGTTTTAATTTTTCCCTATTATAAAATGAACATCATTGTTTAAACATTTCTGTACATATATTTAGATTTTTACTTAGAAAATATACCTACACATAAAATTATTGGACCTAATGCTTATATATCTTTAACTTGATAAAATTTTGCCAAATTATTTTTCAAATTTATACATATGCCTGCATTGGTATACTAAGTGCTCCTTAACTAAATCTCACCAAAACTTGGTATCTTAAAATTTTTTGTCAATATATTATTTGTGATAGTTTGCATTATTTTATGTTTACATTTCTCTGATTCAAGCAAGAGAAGTAAGCACATATTCACATTCATTCACATTCATATTTTCAAATATGTGCATATTCAGATTCTTTGCTCGTTTTTCTATAGGATAAAATAGTTTTCTTCGTGTGTGTGTGTGTGTGTGTGTGTGTGTGTGTGTTACTGGGGATTGAAATCACACCCTCACACATACTAAGCCATTGTTTTAATCTGTCTGTATTTCCAGCATAACTACTATTTATTTTATCTGTTGTAATACATATATAGATTTCAGAAAATTTCTCCCTCAATTATAAGGTTTTATCCTTTATCTAACATATTTTTAAGCTGTTTGGAATTGATTTGGTTCATGGTGTGTGGAGGAATCCATCTTCCTTTTTCAACTTGATTTTTGTATCTAGAGAGAAAAAATTGTTTTCCATACTGAAAAGAAAGTGACTGATCGGGCATGTTTTATTAAACAACACACTCTTTTCTGTAGGTATATTCTTCATGTGAGTTCCTGTTGTCCAGTGAAAGCCTACCCCAACTCTTTCCTCTTTTCCTTTTCTTTAAAATTGTCAGATATTCTTAGCTCTTTATTCTGACATACAAATTTTAGAATCTATGATTTTTTTCAAGTTTCATGAATACGCTTATCTGGATTTGGAATCATACTTATGCTAACTCGGTGAAATGAGATGGGTTGCTTTTCCTTTTTTTTCAGGCTTCTTGAACAGATTCCATAAAGTAGAGATTATCTGTTTATTGAAAGCTTTATGGAATACATTCTATAATTGTCTTATTTATATAATTTTGTAGGAACTAATTTCAGGTTAATGATTTCACAAGAAAATTCATAACTCTTTAATTTTCTACTTTGCCATAGTCAATTTTTGTAATATATAATATTTAAAAAAATCATTGTTTTTAACATTTTATTTTTTTTGTCATTTATTTGTTTGCTATTTCACAAATTCTACTCACCAATATTCTGTTTAAACTCCTAACACTTTTATTTTATTTTTCAGTCTTCTGAGTTTTTCTACTAGTTTTTTAATGTACTAACTTTTGTTGATAATTTGTACATTTCCTTCCTTATTCATTAACTTTTATTATCTTAATTACTTCTTCTCTGATTTGTTCTTTGATTTTATTTTGTACTTTTTCTGGCTTTCTGAGTCTGTGCTTAATTAGAACCAGTTTTTTTTTTATTATGTATATTTCACATTATAAACTCAACTGCTCACTTTCCATTAGTTTCATTCCAAAAGCTTTCAGAACAACTTTTTGTCTGTATTTAACTGTATTTCATAGTTTTTTCCTTCCTCATAAATAGATCGTTTAATGATTTATTCTTTATGATTATTTAGAGCTTTATTTTGCACTTATGTGTTACTTAAAATGCATATGAAGTTTGCAAACACATAGTCCACTGCATTTTTATGATTTATTTTTTATTTATATTAAGACAACCGTCTGTGCAGTACTGATTTTCAAAACATTTTTTAAGATTTCTTTATTTCTAAATCTGAAGTAATGTGTGTAAAATTTCTCTCTATACTTAAGAATGATGTTTTATATTTGGGGGTTATAGTGTTCTAAATATACCTTGGGAAGACAGTCTGTGTTGCTAGAGTTTTATATATCCTTTCTAATTTCGTCTATTTTGTAAGTTTCTGAATTTCCTCTTTGATTGAGGTTTAGTCAATATTTAATTGTAATTCTGTAAGCACTTTCTTTTATTGGTTCAAATGTACCATTTTAGGTATATGTAGTAAGCTCCATTATGATATTTTATTGATAAGTTGCTTTAATTTTATATGGGTGTTATCTTTATTAATACTATTTGCCCTTTGTTTTATCTGCTCTACCTTGATTTTGCTGTTTAATATTTACTATGAATTGATTAACAGTATATCTGCTTTCTGAGAAAATGACACATTTTTAGATTGTTTAACCACGGGCGGACGCCCTAACTCAAACTGAACACGGCAGAACTTGCCCCTCCAGGCTCATCAGTGCCTGACCCTGGGGATGTCACGACCCTCTCTGGATAAGGACTGGGCATTGTCTCATCTAGCACCCTCCTCTGCATCTGCATCTGTGGTCTACTTGCTCTGGATTCTTCCACGGCTTGCTCTGATGTTCCCTGGGTGGCTTGTAGTGGAGTCAGCTAGGATGTGACACAAAACACTTCTGTATCCTGTACTATTGTCCATTTTCTTTCATTTTGATAAAAGCCCAAGGGTTCAAGATAATGTATGAGAGAATTCATAAATCCATTGCATTATTGCATTGTATTTAAAGTGAGGTTTTCCTGAAATTTTTGGAAAAGATAGAAATTAGTTTACTAATAGGATAATTGTCTTACTAAATTAATAATTAATTAATTTTTTGTATTTTAGGGAAAGGTCTATAGGGTGTTCAGCATGTCAGTACTAGATTGGGCTCACAGTGATCCACCTGTTTACAGCCTCCCAAGAGCAGGGATTACAGGTGCGTACGACCACGCCCAGTCTCCATTGGGGACTGAACCCCCCCCACCCCTGTGCCTGCTTGCAGGTGCTTTAATCTACTGAGCTCTTTGGCCGGCCCTTGAATAATTGTTTTTAACATAACTTTGTCAGAGTTGGGAAATACTAAGTTGCTGCAAAGATATTCCACTGTAAACTTGGTCTCTAACTTCAACAAAAATCTAAAGAAAATCTATAAAATAATAAAAGGAGTAGTTGGCTATGAATTATAAACTAAGGAAAGTCATAGAAACAGGCTTTGGATGGGTTCATCCATAAAATTTGTCCAAGGGAGCAAGGCTTACTTAGGCAGAAGTGCTTTTGAATTGTATGGTCCTGATTACTACACCATGCTTTCTGAGGAAGACTACAGAGGCCTTTAGCCAGTGGCCTTCAGCTACTCTGGTTCTGAAAGAATGACCCTCCCTTCTTTCTACAAATGGATACAGAAGCATCTCTTATACTCAGCTCGGTACACAGCTATTTGCTAACTAAATGCTCTTGTTCTTATGCCATGGCCATTAAGCAAGCTTTTGGTTATTATTCAATTTCCTGTATGTACTTATCTTTAGGGAAACATGAATGACAATTTGGACATGGGTATTCTGTTTAAGTATGTTACATAACTGTGAGTTCATAATTTAAGATTATTAATCTTACAGTTTGAGTGGCTGTCTCAGTGTGCCCCAAAGGCAGGACCTGTGCGGCACGTGGGAGATCTAACCCTAGTTGCTGCTCCTGTCTAAGCATAAGCTTTAGTCCACTGAGCTATCTCACTGGCCTTTAATATTTGATGTCTACCTACTACACAGGAATTATAGATTTCCCTTTTCAGAAGGCCACTATTCCCATTTGATCTCTCTAGCAATGAGGCAGCTATTCTTACACAATATGATTCGACTCACTTAGCAATAGTTGATTTATCTGATGGCAATATTTTACCTGAGGTAGGAAATGCTATGTTACATAACACAGACATTCGAGACCCATTGTGGCTGTTCTTTATAAAATTAGGAAGCTGAAGGAGGTAGTTTAAGGGGTTTATAGTAGGACTTCAGTTGGAATCCAGTGTCTCTTTGTAGCTTCTTTCTATCTCTTTGTCATGAATGCAAAGCCATGATTCTGAGACAGAATGTTTCGAAAGCCCTCCAATCCGCATACCAAAGAATCACATTTAAGACGGTTCATCTACTGTGAAATTCCTTGTGTCTCTTTGAGGCACATTCTTGGTGCTATTTATTTCATGAGATTGAAATGGGATCACCTTCACTGACAATTTCCATGAAAAATAGATCTATCTGCTTTATACTTGTGAATTTTTAACAATAAAAACAATAGCATTGTTAAATTACTTGGGCATTTCTTCCTCTCTCCATGGGTGCGCATTTACACACACACACACGCATGCACACACATGCACACATACACATGCACACGCACACACACACACCACTCCCTACCCATAGGATAGACTTTCAACCAATTTTATATGAATTTTAATGTTCATCACAAAAAGTTGAGGCTTTTTTCCACTTAAGGAGTTATACTCTACTTTTAAAAATTTCCCAATAGAGTTTCACAGAATAAAAATGATTCTTTTATAGAAGAAAAAAAAGTCTCTTCCATTTCATTTTTATCTGCACTGTACTATAAATGTCTATTGAGTTCCCATGGAAATGCAGACTCCAGCTTAGAATAGCTGTGTGCATGTGTTTGTATATGTGTCTGAGACAAAGCCCAGTGCGATTAAAACTCTCAGTCACTTGGACGAATATTTTATTTCTGGTGATTATTTCAAGTGAGTTTGGCAAGAAGATCCTTTTATGCATCATGGATCAAGCTCAAAGTCCAGGGGCAGTGACCTGGAAGTAGATTAGGAAAAGTCCTGCAGAAAATATCTGCTCTGCTTAGTTATTTTGATCAGTCTCTTGACCTTTATTGTATGACGTATTATGTGATTTCTGTCATTGAAGATGTTGAAAACAAGACCTTAGGATAGGGCAAAATCAGAGTCAACCAGATAGTCGGTGTAGGTGTGCAAATCTACTCAAACCAAGCTGTAAACACTGCTGGGATACAAGACTTTCAGTATGGAGATGGTATTCCAACCCTAAGGGATTCACAAGGACTGTTTTGTACTCTTTAAAAACCCAAAGCACTCCACAGCCAAAGAATCCTGGCCTTGATCTCTACCAGTAATGCTTTAAGAGTTTACCTAGATAAAGTTCTAGGTTTTTTCTGTTACTTCTTTCAGGGATGGGTTGCACAATGACGTTCAAACATCGAGCTGAGCTGGAATCAAAGCTTATGTCACATCATCAGAGAAAACTCTGAATGTGTTGGCTAATAGTGGCTGAGGCAGAAGATGATACCACCTGACATTTTGTTTTTGGTCTTATAGTACATAAGTTTATTAAAATTTAAAGGCATTGAATTGGTAAAAAGTTCTAAGCATGAAAACATGTCAAGACTAATGCAATTATTCTTGATGTCTTCACTTTATTTTTGTGAAAACAAACCACACAATGCTGCTTTGAAATTTTTAAGCACCAAGAAGATGATTGTGGTAGAAACTGCCTTTATCTAAAACCATAAAATATTATAGGTTCAGAAAAACCGTAGAGGTGGAAGGTCATATAATGCAACAAAGATTCCTAAGTGTGTCTAACAGGATACCTAATTAATGTCAATGAACTCTGACTTTCCTACCTCTAGTGCCAAAGAATTTAGCAAACTGGAAATGAGCCCATTCTGTATGTGGCTAACTTTAACAGAGAGTTTTTAATGGAGTATTTTCTGCATATTCAGGTGCGTGTTATTGTTATGCATTGTCACAAGTTACTATGATGGTATGAAAGAACCTAGTCATCCCCGTGTTTAGATGGGCACTGTGTTTTCAGGCTAAGAAATGAAGAAAATCCAGCTCCCTTATTTTGGATAAGATTCTTCTGGAGGTGATGCTTCTGTTTGGAGCATCGCTGCTTCCCTACAAAGAGCAATTGTAGATAAAAAAAAAAAATTGATTGGATAGGATTGGGAAGACTTTGCTTTCCCCACAGGTAAGCATCTCCAGAAGCAGTGTGGCAAATGAAGCTGAACCCAGTGGGCCTCTGAGTTCAGTGCCTCTCCTGTGAGGAAGAAGCCATCAGCATAAGCTGCTGAGCGGCTACAGGCAAGAGTCAAGCGCACTGGGAAAAGCCAGAAACCAGAGGCTGATGTGGCTCTCTTTCCCCCTTGCTGTCTCCCATCCTGTCTTGAGCAAGGAAAGAAGGACAAATGACCCAAACCTACTTGTTCTTTAAAGATCCACTGAAGTTTAATCCTGAATCCTTTTCTGCCTCTAGAGATCTCCTAGCTCCCTCACATGCCTTAGCATATCCGGCACAAAACACAGGACCATGTCCCCTGCTCTGCACACAGCCTTAGCAGTCTTGGCCAGGTGGTAAGAACCTGGCCACCGCAGACATTGGATCAAATTCAACTCCAATAGACCCTACCATAACCCATGGCATGGAGGAGGCAAAAATGCACATTTACTGAAGGAAGGATGCAAAGAAGGGTCGGGGAGCCCTTCCCACTGCAGACACTTAGTTCAACCTTCAGAGCAGCAACTTTCTTCCAGACATGCGAAGTGTAAATAAAGAGCAAACTAAGTGGTAGCTAATGGGAAACAGGGATAGTGACCTTCTGCAAATGAGAAGAGGTCCCAGACATGGAGGGAAGTGGGGAGAAGAGTTAAGATGCGTCACACACTCCACACCAGGGATGTGACCATCCTGTACTGAAAACATGTACTAAAACATTTTTAAAACAACAGCAAATGTTCTTCCAGCTCCTCATTCACTCGGGCTGGCCTGAGCTCTGCAATTCTTCCTGCCCCTCTGTTGTTGACAATGAGTTGTGATCCAGATTTAATAAGTGGGTACATCCTGGAATCAAGAGCTACCTCATTAGAGCTGGGTTTATGGTTCAGCTTTCCTGTGCAGAGTGGTGAAAAGCAAGAGAGGTGCACCACATGTTCTATAACCATGAGCATGGAAGCGACTTGTACTGCTTTCTGTGAGTACACTGCTACGGATCTAATTCTTACTAAATGTTAAGCGAGTTTCTGTGCTAAAAATATAGTGAGCTGAAACAGTGGATTAAGAAAGATGTTGTTCTAAATCCCAACTTGTAATTTTCATTTAATGGCTCTAAATTCCTTGAAGTCTCAGACTATAAAATTGACTTGCAAAGATCTTAAGTTACGGCTCTGAGTCCCTTTGGAGGAGGTGCTTATGAATATTAACTGTACCTTGGGATGCACTGTGTTGGTACAAGACTCATCTGAGCACAGGATTAGTGAGAGGTGAATGATGAATAATGGGCTCAGTGTGTGGAGTTTAAATATTCCAAAGAACAGGCTCTGTATGGTACTGTAAAATGTCTTGTAGCTTCATTTCTGATTTTGAAATGTTACAGTGCTTGCTTATTGTCTCAGCATGATCTTCAGCACAGTTGGGTTAGTGCTTTTTTAAAGTAATGCCAATGCAAGAATGTCAGAAATACCTTCAAATATCGGGGACTGCATCTTTAAGGAGTGCATTTGGCATTAAACAGCCTTTCCCAGCTAATGAATTTCTCAAGTTACAAGAATAATGGCCTTTTTAATCTTAGCAAGAGTAATTAAACAGACATTTGTTATTAATGATGTTGTTAATGGCAGAAGATATTGAATTCTCACTTTAGATATTATATTGCTTGAGAGTGATTATTTCAAATATCAGACATAAATGTGTATGATGGTTTTAAAAGTACAATCTCTCCTTAAGAGAATTGGGAAGTAATAGTTATTTTAAATAAACTGCTTTCAATGTTATTAATACCAAGGAAATGAAACTTCCAAACAGAGGCAGGGCTAACTTTTATGGACAAAGAATATTTATTTCATTACTGCTACTTATCAGTTGAAATGAGGTTTGCATTTGAGTGCTAAACCCTATCATGTGTCACTTGAAAACTGCGGAATCAAGCAAGCTTTGGGTGTAATTCAATCTGTGTCTGAGAACTGACAATCTTGGAAGCCCCGGATTATGAGATATAAGTATGCAGTATTAGGCAAATGATTAAACATTAATTCTTGCTATTAATGTTTAATTATTACATACTTGTATCTAATATTACATACTTGTATCTTATAATCTGAGCAACAGGTTTGTTGAAACATATGTAATATAACAACTATTGTTAATTTTGTACTCTTGTTTTGAAATTCTGTACCATATATATTGCTGTATGTTGCTTTGTTTCTTTGTGTTTGCTTTTGTTTTTGTTTTTCCTCTCTGAAATAAGTTTTTAAATTCCATTTATTTATTTATTTATTTATTTTTATCTTAGGGAAGGGTTTACAGGGTCTACAGGGTCTACAGGGTCTCACTACTAGATTGGACTCGTAGTGATTCTCCTGTTTTCAGCCTCCCAAGAGCTGGGATTACAGGCATGTGCCACCACGTCCAGTCTCAATTACTGTCTCAGTGCGCTCTGGGGGATAGGGCTAGCATGGCAGGCTGGGGGATTGAAGCCCCTGCCCCTGTGCAAGCTTGCAGGTGCCTTAATCTGTTGAGCTATTTGGCTGACCCTCAAATATTTTTTTTTAAAAACTCCAAAAAAAAAAAAAAAATCTTGGAAGCCTCTACTGTGTATCTTGCACAGAGCCCAAAGGCTCAAGAGCTAGGATATCCACTGTCTGAGGTCAGGAGAAAACATATGCAAGCTTGAGAAGAGAGAGTAAATTTGCCTTTCAAATGTTTTGCTTACTCTACTTCATCATTACATTGGATGTCACCCATGCATACACTTTGGTGGGAGCAATATTTTTTACTGAATCTGCTAATTGAAATACTGATATCGTCTAGAAATATCCTTCCAGACATCCTCAGAAATGTTACGTTACAAGCTACCTGGGCGTCCTTAAGCCCGGTCAAGTTGACATAAAATTAACTATCACAGTGTAGCAGCCCATGGTTTGAGAGAATGACTTATTCAATGTCTATTTCAAAATAAAAAGGCAAGTGATGTTGCTTCAAATCTAATTCCCCTTTTCTCTCAGAAACCCAAACTATCTTCAGCTTCTAGTTACTCTCGTTAATTAATTCATTCAAATACCAATTTTGACCTGGCTCAGTTCTAAGCACTAAGACTAGAGCTAGGAAAATAGAACAGGACAACAAAATGTCACACATTAAAAAAGTAAATAATTAAGAGGGCAAAAATTCTTACCTAATATATATGAATTGAGTGACTTAATTAAGGTAGAACCAATCAGGTCAGTGGTGGATGGCAGCCTTCCTCAGTGACTAATGCTCCTGGACCAGTGTGGACGTATGGGCCACAGTGGACAAATCAGAAAAGAGAGTAGAGATTTCAACTTTGTCTGGAGGAAAGAAATTCTTTCTTTCTTTTCTACTAGACATAAACAAAGTGGCAGCCAGGTTCCATTGGGGCTGGCAACAATTTTCTGATTGTGCAGAAGCCTTACTTAAGATGAACTGTATCCTGCAGACAGCTGTGAGCATGTTTGCTCCTTGCTCTAAAGTGTCACCACAGATATGTTGTTCTTCTGTTAAAATCACTTTCATAGGCTAAATGGGTGGTGGTGTCCTTTTCATAAGCCTGTGTATGAATGGTGGCTTGAACTTAATGGAATTGAGGGTGAATAAAAGATGTGCTGAGAATTTGAGACTCAGGGTAAAGGGCGTATTTGTAACAGTCAAGTTGAAGAAGCCACACACATTATTGAGCTGTCCTGACAGAAGACAAGGGATTGGATGTTAGGGCTCTTGACTGCAGGAGAAGAAGGTCAAACTGAATAAGTAGGAGCTTGTTCAGCTGCAAACATTGGGTTGGCAAATGGGATTTAACACCCTGACAGTAGCTCCAGAGGAAAAGGAAGAACATACGCTTGAGGGCTCATGGAACCTAGGAACAGTGTCAGATGGTAAAGGAAGGGGTTGAGCTGCTCAGAAATGTGGGCATGCTGGAGTGAATGTGTTATGTGAGCTCAAAAGACCCAGCAGAGGACCAAGGTGGAAGGAGGGCCCTGCAGGCACACTGAGGAGCTCATGGGTGAGGGATGCACCGGGAACACTGCGTTTAGTGTGGCTCCTCTGTGCAGACCGGGTGGTGGGGGGGAGCTGGGGGCAGGAACGGCACTCAGAGCTGGGATCTTCAGGAGTTCATGGGATTGGTGGGAACCACTAAGAGCCAAGGGGTTACCACTGTGCTAAGGACTGGCATGGTTGGAGGCAAAGAAGACTGACTTAGGGGTTCTGTGGTGAATAACAGTGTGGAGCTCCTAGGTCAGATCAGGTGTCTTGTGTATTTAACAAATACAACAAAAAGTAGACAAGAATAGATGAGCAGGTATCTAAAGCTTGCTGTCACCAGAAGAAGTCCCATTCTTTTTCAAAAAATTGTATTAGTGCCTGTGTAGAGTGCATGATGCTCACATTCCTTGTGTGGATTTGGTACACATACATAAAACATCCCAGTGTCCTCTTTTCATCTCCTATCCTTGCTCAATTTCAAAATTCAAGTCAGCTTTCAGCTTTAGAATCCAATGACTGATAAGCCTTGACCATGCAGATAAATGTGGGCAGTGCAATGTCAGGCATCTACTTCAGTGATTCCCTTGATATTTTCCTTCCAAAAAATCCATGAGCATTTGCTCAGTGCTCATGTACTGAGAAAAGGGAGATGTCACGCATTTCCAGGATTATCAGACACAGGGTTGTGGCAGCCATTCATATTTTGGAATCTGAAGCAATGAAATGTCTCTGTCATGGTATGTTGTGTGATAGGGGACACAGATTAAAATATAAGTGCAGACCTGGCAGAAGTTTACCTTAGAGTGTCTGTCTATCTATCTATCTATCTATCTATCTATCTGTTTTTGCATTATTAATACAGTTGCCATTTAGATGATATTCAGTAAAATTTTGAATCAAATACTGAGTAGTTACACTTACTCCAACTGAATCCTTGGCCATTGAGTAAGAAGTATTGGAATGGAAAAATTTTAAATAGAAGTTTTCGAGCTTGCTTCCTCCTCTGAACAAGATAGGAGTCAAAAATAGTATTGTCTATGAGTGGGATGGCACTGTTTAGACTCATCCTAAGACCCCTAAGATGCAGGAGTAACCTTCTTTGCAATATATCTGTTTAGTTCACAAGTCTAGTCCCTAGGATTCTAGAGCAAGGCTATGCCATCTGCGGTAGGGACTCATCTGCCTGTTGAGAAACAACTCCTGACATGTTACTAAACTCTGGTAGGGACCCATCTGAGACGGGTTCTGTTGAATCCCCAAGACATCAAGTTGACTGGAACCAGCAGTTATCACCAGAAATGGTGAATTTGCAATCAGCTTGATCAAACAAGAGAGGGTGAGGAAGTTTCTGGAGGAGGTAGCTGAAGCTTCTCCCCCTTTCAGGCCAACTGTAGAGTTGCCGCTAGCACCTTCTTCAGCTCACATCTACTGTCAGAGAGGAGATGGTGCTGTCTTGTGTCACCACTGAAGGAAGAGAAGTGGTGGAAGCTGAATTTCTGGTGTCTGCTTAGTATGTAGGTCAAACCAAAACTGGATCTGACTCTTAAGCTGCACTCAGACAGTGGTGAGAGAAAACCTTCAGAGTGAGAGTTTCACATTGCACACCTGGTTGTCTATTCTTGCATGGAAAAAGTGGTTGAAGTGAGAATGTATGCAGAGTTATGAGCAATTCAAATGCCCTGGCTGGCTGCTCCGGGGCCCAGGCTAGAAGCATGTGGATGAACACATGGGAGTGGGCACAATGTGTGAAGAGCTTTGTGTGCCTTTTGAATACCCACCAGAAAGCATCCTTGTGGGAACATGGGGGAAACTATGAGATAGAGAAGGATGACTTGGCTGGTAGACATGAATCTGCTTTGGTCACCAGCCACCTCAGGATGGTATAGGAGGCAAGCGACTAGGAATATGCTCCTACAGAGTAGGGCACATTGCAGGAGCCAACTCCAGGACCCTCAATTGCTGAGCTAATCCAGCTACTACTATGTGTCTATTTTCTAAAAAGACCAACCAGTCATTAGCAGCAATGTGACTACATCAAGCATTTTCTGTCCTGAAAGGCCCAGTGGTTTGTTCTAGCATAAATAGATGCTTATGTTGGGCATGACCTTGTCTTCCTTTCCTTGTAAAGCATCACCATCCAGGGCCTTCTTAAAAAATTGTTTATTTATTTATTCATTTGGTACAGGGTCTTGCTACACAGCTTGGACTTGTAGTGAATGTCCTGTTTCAGCCTCCCAGCACTGGGATTACAGTTGTATGCTACCACACCTGGTTTCGGTGGTTGGCACCATATGATATGGGGGATCAAGCCCGTGTCCTTTTGTTTGCCAGGCAGGGATTAGACTGAGCTATCTCCCCAGGCCTCCATTGACTTTTAGGGTCCCTTAATCCATACACAGAATCCCATAGTAAGTAGAATCCCACCAGTCAACCCCCTTTCCAGTTAAAAGTGCAGAAGCAGCACCATGACCATAAGATTTCTGGTAGCATCAAAGACTGCACCACACCATGAGACTGGAAGCCTTTCTTTGACTCCTTTTGCTTCTTCCTATAAACATTCTCAGGCATTATGCCCAGATAGCCTCCCTTATTTCTAACTCTGTGTTGGCATCTCTTAATCATCAAGAAGGCAGGGAATGAACTGTGACCCCCTTCACTAATATGGAAAAGGAAAATGGCTTATGTTCTCAGTTTCCCTGTGTGATTAGACGCAATGTCACCAAATGGTCAAATGGTTTCATTGCATAGTCAGTTGTAACTGTGCCTTCTCTTGTATTTCCCACAAGTCTCTTCCATGTGTTAATTTTCTGCAGTAGGATGCACAAAGTCCAAATTAGGTGTAAGGTGACCAGGGGGACTCACATTGATTTCAACTTCTTTTCAGTTCCAAATAATCTCCCTGGATTATTTTTGTGGCTCCAGAAAGGTAACAACCAGAGCTCTATGGGTGCACACATTGTGCTTATGTGCAGAAATGACTAAGTCCGTGAGCAGAGAGAGTTATAGCTTCCACTTTTCCAACTGAAAGAGCAGTGCTAGGCTCAGGGGGGATAACACGTGAACACGCTGTACTGGAAAAGAGAATTCAAGGTGACGGTGTCCCACAGAAGAGGAAATGGCCTTTAACATTTCAACAGATGACTCTAGCCTGTTGTTCAGTTATTCTTGTTCCAGACATGAGTTAAGTCATGGAATGATGCAGCATTCTCTAATGAGTAGATTTCTTTCATTCTAGGGCTCAATGGGAAATTATTTTTCAGTGGAAAGGAAGCATTTTTTTTTTTTTTGGTCATGCTTGGAGGCTCTTCCCATAGTGGCATGGGAGAGTGTGTGCTTCCTTTGGCTTTTCAGTCTATTTCTCCTGAGAAAAAAGATTTGCGCGAAGCTTAAAAAAATCCACTGTACTCCAGAGGACAGACTTTGCAAAAAGCTGAATTATGTGCCTTATTGAGTTCAGGAGTTCAAGCTCCCCTGACTTTGTGGCTTGTGGGTGACACTTTTCAAGAGCCACTGACCTGCACTGAATTTTCTCATCAGGAAACGCATCCATCTTAGTTTTGGGTCATTTGAATCACATGGTGAACTTGATTTTTTTTTCCAAAATATCATAAATAGGTTTTCTCCCCTACATTTTTTTAGAAGAGAAAAAAAAATCTGGCTTCGGTTTTTAATTTCCTCTTTTCTGTCAAGATTAGGCTAGTGGTTCTGAGTAATTCTGGCTCCTTTTCTCCAGGGACCAGGACTGAAATAATCCAGTGTTTATTTTTATACAAATTCTCACAGTACTGTAACATTTTAGTGACTTCCTGGGATGTTTCTAGCTTTTCACAGGCCACAAGGCCATTCTCAGAGGTAGCTCCTTCATGTAAACCTAAAAATGGCACTTTCCCACATTATAGTTTATCAGGAAGTTTAAAGTTCAATAGTCCTCCTCTCTTTCTTGTCACAGGGAAAGGAAAAAATAAGGGGCAGTTCCAGTTTTCAGCCTGGTCATTCCATTGCAGGACTGGGAACCTGGGAACGAGGAGGGAGGCTGTGGTGTATCTTGGGTGGGAGATGGCTGCACTGGGAAACAAGACTCTCTGCCATTCCCTGTGGTCACTCTCAGAGTGACCCCGACCTCTTCCCAACATTCCTGACTCCACCTTGAAGTTGAGAGGAATGATGTCTGTCATGTAGCCTGTGCTGTCATCTCCCGAAGTCATGAGACCCTGATAAAAAGACTGAATTGTGTTTCAAAGCGTGGCCCTATCTTTATATCTGGATGTGACTTTGCCTTTCTGGATTTCTCCCCACTCCCCATTCTCAAGAACTCCTGTTTGGAGATGAAGTGGCTGCCCCCTCCACATGGTGTGGCACCATTCTACCTCTTCAGTCCTCTGCATTCAGTGCCTACCATGGTGTCTCTGCCTAAGACACTTAGAACTCAGACCCAGGGCTTCTGTGTAGTCTCCCTTGTTTCCTTTTCTCCGATCCTATAGTGCGTTCTGTTTGATATTGCACTCACATGTACTGTGTGATTATGCAGTGTCTTATGACAAAGTTCTCTACATCCTTTAACTTCTTAATACAGATTGAATACAAAGAAGTGAGACTGACAGTCTTTATGTTGGCTGTGTTGTGCTTGAAATTAGGTTTTAACGATAGATACCATGACCCTTCACAGACACAAACACATCGTTAAGGTTGGATATAAAATATGATTGTGATATGTGCCTTCAGGTACACAAAGTAGTGGAAAAACACTTGACTGAAGTAGTTACCCTAGAGTGTTAAATTTGATCCTAGAAGGCAGAAGTTATGTAGCTGTGTCAGGTCCAGGGCTATATTTAAGCTTATTGTTTCATAATGAGTCTGGTCTGTTTCAGGGTATTGTTCTCTGTACAAGGTCTCCCTGTAATGTGCATTATAACAGAGTGTTGCCAGCATTCTCAAAGTTTCAGGGATGGATTCTTGATTACTTGCTTCCTGCCCCAGGGATTCTGGCTGTTAGGATTGTCATTAAACAAAGCAGCCTCCCTTGCACTGCATTCTGACAAACAATTTGCACCTTAGTAAACTGATTAATGGAATGAGTTTGTTTTGAAAATTGATCCTTGACTTGTGTTCTAAAGGACAGCAAACTTGAAAGGCTTCTATATTTGCTACAATTGTTTTTTTTCCTGGAATTTTAAAAATAATTTAGAGATTCCATTAAAACGTCAAATAGTATAAACATTCAGTTGTAAGATGCACCAGTTCACGGAGATCTAACATTCAGCATGGTCACTCTACGTAATAATAATGTGTTGAGGGGCCTGGGAGATAGCTCAGTAGAATAAGCGTTTGCCTAGCAAGTGCAAGGGCCTGAGTTCAATCCCCGGTTCCACCAAAAAAAAAAAATTTTTTTTTGAATACTTAGAATTTACTAGGAAGTAGTTCTTACTTATTTTCTCCATATCTATAAAAATGACAACTATGTGAAGTGATGGATATGTTAGTTTCAGCGTGATTGCAGTAATATCTTCACAAAGTGTACATACATAAAGACATCACATAATACACCGTAAATATATACAAGCTTTATTTGGCAAATAAACCTTAGGAAAGCTGGTGGACGAAAAGAACATGGTGAAACAAATTAAAACTGGAAAGCACTGTACTAGTTATGACACATGTGAATTAAGTTATAATGACTCAGAGGCTGAGGTGACCCAGTCATGCAGTGACCAGCCTGGCTCCAGGCTTTATGTAAAGCGGACCGCTCTGCCAACTCAAGGTGAGTTATGAAGTTAACGGCACAGTGGCATTGGCCCCACCTCACCAAGAAAAAGTAGGATACTCTACAGTACCCACCTGTGAGCTGCACCGTGTGGAGACCGACATACAGGTCTGTGTTGATGACCTGGGTTAAAAAATGCTCCATATTGACAACTGTTCTTGATTTTGTGTTCCAAATCAATAATTCAATCAGTCATGCAGCCTTTGGCGAGTATAAGGGAAAGTTTTGCTCAATAAATCTATTGTAATCACGGGATAATTTGACAGCCCTTCCCTTGTTTTCTGCCATTTAATTACATTTTTTAAGGGCTTAGGGGGAATTCATGCAATTATCAACAGATGTCAGAGTTTCAAGTGAAAAGATTAGGGATAGTCATAGACTCCCCTAATCTAGGAAGGGAAGCTGGATGACTGGTCATTTTCAAATGAACTCTGTTATATGGTTGTTTTTGGTAAATAATACTGAGACATATTGGTACTTGAAGGGTTTATTAAAAATGGGATTTTAAAAGCCATTGAGAGTTAAAAATGCTTTATATCCTTATTGAAAAAAAATCCATATTCTTTCCACTTGGAAGTGTCTTCAGGATTAGAATGCTCTTCAACAAGCAGTGCAGGAGGAGGATGTAACTAAATATAACCAACTTAAAATGACAAACACTGTACCACATGCAGATTATTTTTAGTATTTCTCAAGGTAATAGAAAACAGAAAGCAGTAGATTTTTAATTCCATACCATAGAATTCTTTCATAAAGTCTGGAAAATGCACAGTTTTGACATCTTGACCTCTTAAAATTTCTGTAGAAAATGGGCAGATATGTATTTCAATGGAAACAAATTCCCATCTAAAATTTTGTATAAGAATTCTTCTTATTGTTTTGGTAGTAGGTATTTGGTTATTTATGGAGAAAGCGGAGGAAAACTAAGCAGCTTAGGTTCTTAACTGGTTAATAAAAAATTGAGGTAAACAAGAGTAGCTTAAGTATAGATTTTCCTCATCACATAATTTGTCTCATTAAAATGCTTTTAATATTCTGTATTCTGATTTTCCTTGAAGGAAATATTGTTCTACAAAATTCCAATGAGACATGCTAAAAATAATGTCTGTGACAGAAATGTTAATTTCCTATCTAAATAATTAAATTTAAAACTATTGCATTTTATATTTCTAAAAAAGATCTTTAGAAACTTTCCTTTAGGGGAAAGTTGAGACCAAGATAGCAGAGTACCGGTCCAAAGTCACAGAGACAGTGTTGATGGATGCAAAGTTGCTAGCCTGGACTCTCACTCTTTCCATGATGCTAACCCAGCATTGTTTCTTTGAAACCTTCTATCTTTCCTCCCTGATTAAGAGGAAGCCTTTTGAAGCTGCACCCATGACATAGAGAGGTGACTTGGAAGGATTTGCCCTGTCATGTAAGTGTCCTCTAGGCTAAAGACTATCATGCTAATCCCAACTTTCCTTAGGGAGATTTTTGTTTTAATGAAAATACAATATTGTGTATGCTCTGGAAAATACAAGATTAGAATTTTTTGTTGTTGCTCTGGAGGAACACCCAAAACATGACTTACTTTGTATCTAGTTATGAAATAAAAGTTTTCTTTCCAAACTCTCTTGTTTTTTTTCACTCAGTATCTTTCTTCTCACCATCTATTAAGAGTCTTTTATCTGAGATCTACTACCCTATTATTTCCATTTGATTATGTCACTTTAAAACCTGGATAATATCAATCATTTTTAATTTATTGTGAATTTGAATGAATATGTGGCTCCTTTTTGGAATATTTGTATTTTGACATTTTTATTGTAGAATAAAAGGCCATAATCCCAGTCATAAAATGATTTAAAACATTATTTAGTAAAAAAAATATATACATTTCTCAGAAAGAATTTAGCATTTTCACTTGAAGTCGTACAACTGATGCAGTTGTCTACTTTATTTTCTTCTTATGTTAAGAAGGCTGTTTTGGCATTTGGTTCCTACAAAATAACCATAAGCCTTCTGCTTTGTATTAAAATTTATTGAAAGACTAATTAGCACAATTTTTAAAATAAAGTTTAGTCATGCTCCTGAGCATTTCTATCTTTCTATAGGTACTTTGCTTTGTACTTTGAGGAAGATAAAGATAAATAGGATTTTGAAATATCTCAAAATACCTATATATAGTGCAAGTACCAAATTTTCTCATTTCCTGTCTTCGTAATTCAAAACATGCTTTCTAAGTTCTTTTTTACCAATCCCAGGCAGTTGCTATCAATTGATTGACGTTGTATTCTATTTGTTATCGCTATTAGATGGTGTAATTCAGTGATTCTCAACCACAAAATTATTTAGGACCAAAAAGACCCTTCATCTTTGCGAATAATATGTATCAATGTACAATAATTAAAATCATGGCTAGGAGAGTTTGAGATAGCTTATTAATATGTTTTATTTTATTTATTTTACTTTTTGGTATTGGGAATTGAACTTGCGACCCTGCACTTGCCAGGCAGGCACTATGTCATTGAGCTATATCCCTAGCCTCTATTAATTTATTTTAAAATAATATTGATTTCATTACTGTATATAAATACAAAGTATATAACACATCATATGAAATGTATTTATGCTTTCTAACACATAGTGAGTGAAAAGATGGTACTGCTTTACATATTTTTAAATATCTTTAATCTCTTGTTTAACAGAAAGTAGTCTGTCATACATGTTTTATCCAATCTTTTATTATATATTTTTGGTTCAAAGAATATGAAAGCCATACTCCCTTACATATATGTGGAAAAGGGAAGGATATTTTAAAAGCATTTGGAGATAATTATGAATGTTCTCTTTTGATATTACACCAAAACTCAACAAGTGGTAGTAATATTTTACTGGCAATTGTCAATGTAAAATCTGAAAATATGCCATAGGAATATCCTTTTCATATAGAACATTCAAATTAAATTAAATCCTTTTATTAATCGTACAGTTTAAATTAATCTTTTATCTATGCATAGTTTTCAAGCATCATTTATTGATGATTTGGAAAATATTGGTTTCCAAATCTACGAACTTCTGCTAACAGTTGACACACTGAACAACATCCATAAGTTCATTAATTTCACCAATAATTTATCAGAATTATCTTTACATTTTGGAGAAGCTGGCAGGATGACAGATAACAATTTTCCAAAATTCTAATTCTTGCTTGAAAGATTAATTTTTACCTCCCATGGGGGAAAAAGTCTATTTTCCCCGAAGTGACATTGTCATTTCCATCATTTTCAAGAAAATACCTGCCAAATAAGCAAAACTGAATACTAAGAAAGCCTGCTTCTCCAAGTGAAAATTGTGATCCCGGGAAGAAAGTAGTGAGTACAGTGGAAACTTGACAGTCGCATCATGTTTTCCTGCTTGTCATCAGTTGGCATCGGGGACCCAGAAGATCTTCCGTTGTGCTTCCACTGTTTTTAAGAATACTGGAAAGAGAGATGACTCCCTGGAAGAATAATGAAATTGGCTTCTCGACTCATTTATTATTTATAGTGCCCGTACACAACGTAACAATTATTTGTACAGTGTAGTGCCACTGTCTTCATTCTAAGTTGTCACAGGTTTTACCCATCCTGCTTTTTGCATTTTTATCAGTCTTGTTGATTGAAAGAGTTAAAGAAAAATCTCACATGGATTAGAAAACTTATTTTGACCTTATGAGCTCCTTGAAGTAGTGTTAGGTTCTGCAAGCTACTTTAATAATTATTGCTAGAGTGGAGTTCTGACTGTCTTAGACCACAATAGAGTCCCACAGCCATTAGGCATTGTAATTACACCAAATGTTTGCTTTGTAGGGCTTCATTTGTAAAATAAGAGAAATGACAATCTCTACCTCTTCAATTGCATACTTTTCTGATGTATAAATTCTGATATTCTTCCAATATTCATTCTGATATTCTTTCTTTGTGATATTTTCTTTTTAAATTTCAAACAAGCTTCAGATATTTTATTGGTAGCATGATTTTCATACTTTTCTAGTTTCATATTATTTTAAATTTTGTGCAGTAATTTAAGGCCTGTTGATGATCAGCATAACTGCCATTTTTTTTTTTGCGCAGTGGCCAGGCACCATGAGCACCATGCTGTTTCTTTCATGGTCATTACTCACTTAAGTTTCTCAAGCAATCAAAAGCATTCAATTCCCCAGAGAATTCCTGGAAAATTCCCCAAGTATATTACTAAGAATGGGCAAAAAATATAACTTACTTTTAAAGCTGTAAAATACAAACCCTTCTGACACACATTAAGTGACATTGTTTTATTGCTATTTTTTTTTAATCGTTTATCCCTTGAAAGCTTGGAGGCACTGCTCGTGCATATTCCAACAAGAGCATGTGATATGCCTGAGCCCACGAAGGCGCTTCCTCTAAGCAAAGTGCCATCCAAGTCGTTTCTATCTATGCGTCTGTACTTTGGGTAGACAGAGCAGAAGATATCATTCACCAACTGATCATGGTGAAGCAATTTGGTAGTAACTAAAGCAAAAAACGTGCTCTTTCCTTCCAGTGTACACGGTTTTGTTTATTGTAAGCATGATCTTTTCCCTGGTCCCTGAGGAAACTGACATCTGCCTTTGATTTACTGAACTTCTGTTTGTTCATACTCTATGACCATACTCGGCTTCCAGCTTTGGTTCCCAGAAGTCCAGGCGAGCACTCTGGGAAAGGGTTCACAGGTTCGCTCATGTTTTGATAGACTTGAGTAACTTACAGCTTATTCCCACTTGAATCTACACTTACCTTTAGATTGATGAAAATCAATGTTTGGTACATTTTTAATCTTAATTATTTTAAGCAACAACCAGAATCTTAGCACGATCTCACATTAAATTAGGTCATTCAAACCTAGGTCCTGAGTTGGCCAAATAGCTCAGTGGATTAAAGTGCTAGCAAGCAGGCTCGGGGGCCGGGGGTTTGATCCTGGGGCCTGCCATGCTGGCCCTGCCCCGGGAGCGTGCTGAGATGGCGATTGAGACTGGGTGTGGCAGCGCACACCTGTAATCCTAGCTCTTGGGAGGCTGTAAACAGGCGGATCACTGTGAGTCTGATCTAGTAGTGAGACCCTGTACACCCCGTAGGCCGTTCCATAAAATAAAATACAATAACCCTCCCCTCCCCCACAAAACCTAGGTCCTGTTCCTCTTTACTGTTCTGATTCTGAAATAAAGATTTAGAAAGAGCACAATGACTTCAGTGGTATGTTTTGGGGGTCAAGTAAGGTGATTAGATCAAAATGAATCTCACACAAATACCTGTTAGTGAATTTCAGTCTTGTATCTATAAAGGATAGCTAATGTGCCTTAAAAATCTCTTTTATAGGAACATTTCAAAATATAGTTTTGTGCTGATGCTAAACTTTAATAACTAAACTTCTTTTCATGTTTTTTAAAAGCCTGACAATAATGGCCCAGTAATTACTGAACTAATGTTATCAATTCCAACAGATATCACATTTATTAAACAGAAAATGCTATGTTGCTGTTCATC
>NDGM011028583.1:0-10356 GCA_002564305.1 Octomys mimax
ATCCCAGGTCTTGGGAGGCTGTAAACAGGCGGATCACTATGAGTCTGATCTAGTAGTGAGACCATGAACATCCTGTAGATCCTTCCCTAAAATACAATAAATAAACAAATAAATAAAATTATTCTAGAATGTTGTGGTTGTGCTTCTTAAATCAAAGAAAGTCTAGTAGACCCTAAATTCTACAGAGTAAATCAGCAATGCACATTTGATAGCATCTGCAGCTCAAGTGCTTTACTGCATTTGATAGCAAACGATCACTCTTTTATTTCCCATGTTTACAGATAAATTCTAAACTATATATAAGCATCTTTATCCTTAAAAAAATGTTATATTCCATCAACAGTTTTCTTAAAAGAGACTCCTCTGAGCATCAGTATTACGTACTCCCGCAGCCCCAGAGCTGTGACGGCCGGTCTCCCAGTCAGCATATATTAGAGCTATTTTTAAGTGTGCTTCTGCCTGCACTTGGTGATGGGGCGCCCACAGGCGTGAGCTCCCAGGTGCCCGTCACTCGTCCCCGGCTCCTCCAGTGCCCAGGCCGACCCTTCATTCCCAGCTGCTGCTAAACTCATGTTTATTGGATGAAATCATATTGAACAGGAAGCCCGCGGGGAGCCTCATTTATTCTATGCCAGCAAGCATTTAGTGTCAAGATCCATTAAATGGCAGAAGCCACTGTGTACTCTCTTGTGCACTTACTGGTAAAATCATGTACACACAGCACCTTGGACTATGGTGACGAACATCACAAAGGAAGAGCTGAAGCGCCACTTGGAAGTACGTCCTTTGTGATCTGAAATACAGGGCGAGAAGCTTACTCATGTCGTGTAGAAAGCAGCCAGGTTGGTCACACTGGCTGCAAAAGCCCGATCCACTTAGAGCCACAGTTCAGTGGCTCGCTAGGTATGCTCACGTTGTGCTGCCAACTGTAAGAAAACATTGCAAAGTTCTTTGGAACAAGTTATAGTCAATTACCAAATGAGTGGCAGGCTGAGGTTTGTCACGGGCCTTCCTCATGACAGTTGCTGGGTCAAAGGAGGGATGTTTCAAATGGGAAGCATTTCCATGGTGATTTATAAGTGACTGAGAATGTAGGGGCGTGTTTGACAGTGTAGCACACACTGCCTTTTCCGAGGGAGGTTGCTGCCCTGGTGAAATCATTTGTGTTTCCTGCGCATCGCTCGTCTGCAGATGCCGTTCATTCACTCATTATGAACGACATCGTTCCTGCCTCCTTTTTCTCAGTCACTGTCTTTATTTCTGGCGTCTCCCTGTGACTATAGTGGGCACTCTGAGAAACAGATATTGAAGCTAACTTCTAAAATAGTGCTCTTTTCAGAGGCTTGTTGCCAAGATTCTTGTAGCGTGAAGGCTTCCCTTGAAAATATATTAGGCCAGTGAAGACAATATTTATGTTTAAGGCCCACTCAGGTGTGGTTTACTGCTCGGTGACATTAACAAGAGTTTATAAAGTTTTCGTTATGCTACTAGCATGCTGCATATATCTGAAAATACAGAAATAACTATTTTTATCCAAAGGATCCTCTTCCTCTATGTCCCCCAAGGAATCTACATTGCTTTATCTCATGCCCACCCGAAGTGAAACCTTTTAAAGTGAATGCTTTAATTTTAATGGCCTGGCTGCATGCTGGGATCAGCACTGAGTGGGCTATCAATTGGCTCCAGTGGGCTGGCTGCCACTGTCACCTGGAGCGTATGGGACCGGGCAGAGAGAGAGAAGGAGCCAGGCCCAAGGCCAGTGAGTGGCACGCTTTTGGGGAGGAACAGAACAGAAGAAAAGTGCAGATGAAGAAGAGAAAGTGGAGGTGGCACTGCAGAAGTGCCCAGTGGCACTGCAGAAGAGCCCAGCGGCAGGAAAGGGCCAGGAGGTCAGAGGAGAAGTCTCCCCTCAAAGGGAGCTCACCCTGCCCCGCGTGACAAGGCAGGGATCTTTTTTGTATTATTATTTAATTTTATTTTGAAAAGTAAAAGCAAATCAAGAACAAAAATCAGAAACAAAGAAAGAAATAGGGCAACATACAACAGTACATATGTCACAGATTTTCAAACCAAGAAGAGCTGATTAACAATGCTTGATATATTATCTATCTTATCATCAAATCTGTTCCTCAGATTAGCAGATATAGTTATATAAGATTGGACATATGGTTGAATATTACCACTTGCTTTTAAGAAACCTTAAATTTTTGTTCTTGTCTCTTTTTTCATTTTAATATTTTTTAAAAGTTTGTTGATCCAGGCAGATAGCTCAGTAGAATAAGCAATTGCCTGGCAAGTGCAAGGTCCTGAGTTCAATTCCCAGTACCACAAAAAAAGAAGAAAGTTTGTTTTAAAGAGAGTAGTAATAATTGATATGACATTAGAAATGGTACACATTTAGAAGACCAAGATGTCAGGTACTCAATCGTGGTCCTCGTATTACACATTGCTGTCCTTGAAGCAGGTGCTTAGAGCACAGCTATGAGGACACAGAGTTAGTCAAGGTGAAAGTTCTACATAATTAACTGCTATTTTCTACAGACTGTTGGGGATTTTCGGTACAGTCAGTTCAGCCATCCTGGATATATGCTTGCATGTTTTCCTCTACCTTTTTTTCTCATCTTTCCTCTCCTCTTCATTGTTTGCAGTGATCTTTCGAGACCAGGACGGGGAAGCCACTTCCTGTTGCCTGCCTCACCCCTACCCCCTGCAGCCCGGCTGTGCGCATCCATGGTGCTACGTCCTAACCCAGACACTTCGGGGAGGTTCCTGGGGTTCCCTATGCCCTGCTCCTTCCTCTGTGTCACCCACCTCATCCATGCCTCTGAAGTTTACTTGCTAGTATAAAGCACCTCCACCTCGCTCCTGCAGGGAGCAGTGTATACTGTGAAGCAGCTTTGCATTGTGTTGTCCGTTGGAACTCGAAATGCATGCTGCGCAACTGTAATTTGGTCGGGACTCTCTCCCTGCACTCTCTAACACTGGCTACCATCTTTGTTTCCTTGTCCAGCCCTTACATTAAGTGAATTTGTGTGTGTGTGTGTGTGTGTGTGTGTGTGTGTGTGTGTGTGTTAGTACAGGGTCTATAGGGTCTTACTACACAGATCAGACTGAGTGATTCTCCTGTTTTCAGCCTCCCAAGCATTGGGATTACAGGTGTACACCACCACGCCCAGTCTTAATGGTTTTTTTAAATTGTTGTTGTTTTCTTTTTTCTTTTTTTTTTTTTTTTTTTTTTTTTTTGGTGAAACTGGGGGATTGAACTCAGGCCCTTGTGCTTGCCAGGCAGGCGCTTATTCTACTAAGCTATCTCCTCAGCCCCATCTAACTTTTAAATTTAAAGCCAGTATTTACCTGACTGGTGCACCTAAGCATAGAGTGTTTCACTTCTTTAATAGGCAGAGATGATGGGGCAGTACCAACAGAGGCCACAGAGACAGAAAGAAATCTAACTTCTTCTTGTTCTCTTTTTTATTTCTTTTTCTTCAAACACTATATCCTCACCTAAAATCTTCAATAGGCGATGACTTGATGGAATAAACTTATCAGAAAACAATTTAAGATCCTATTTATAATTTTGCAGAGATTGTTTTTTGTTTTTTATTTTAAGGAAAACAAAAAATAAAAAAAAAACATTAGACACAGTACAGAGTTTCAAGACAAGATGACAGGAAATCAGCAGTGGCTGTTATATTGCACACTGTGGTCCTCGGAGTAGTTGCTCAGATTACCAGATAGCAAGTGGGACGATACGGGGCCAAGGACATGGGAACATGATGCAATTTCCTAGAGCCACAGAATGTTCCTGGATTGTTCTGGTAATTAGCATGACTTCCAAACAGCTCCGAACTGACCATGAGAAGAACCTCAGTGGTGAGTGGGCCATTTCACGGCCCAGTTATACAGCCACCCCTGGACATGGCCCATCTTTCCAAGTTGAATTATCTGTTCTAGTTTTGCTTCATAACATCAGATAAGTGGACTGATCCTTTTCATGAAAGAGTTCTTCCAAAGGGAAAAAGAAACAAAACTGTCAGTAGGATATTTAGCAGGGACTGAGGAGAAACTGTTTCAAAGCCCATCTTGCATACTAAAGACAGGGGTCAGGTGCAAGTGTTTCACCAATAGAGAAAGACACTGATAGAGAAAGAAAGCAGAAATATTTGTGGTATTGTTCGGTTTCTCCTGTAGTGTCCTTATTGCCATTGTGAATTAGATAGTATGAGGATTTGCATACCTCCACAACAATGAAGGGATATACACAAGATTTCAGTAACTTCTGAATTTGAAAAGTGAATATAGCTACTGTTAATAAAATAATATTGGCACCAAGAAATGATGCAAATGTGTCTCCCTACTTGCTCCAGTTTATGGAACCAAGCAGCAGCAGGACTGAGTCTCAGTCCTTGCCTGACAATGTCACAGTTCCTGTAGAAAACTGACCTCGATATAGCCACCAAATACTGTAAACATAATGCCAGTTTTCTTAGATATGATTCAAAATTAAATTCTAAAAAGACTAAATTGTATTATGTTATGGCACAAATACAAAGGCAACCAAAAATACAGCTTTAAAGTATGGGTAATAGTTCAGGAAGATGTGTGAAAATTGAAAAGATTAAAATTACTGAGTACAATCTCTGAACCAGAATCGAAGTTGGGCAGGAGGGCTCCTCTGACAGCTTCCTGTCTGTATAATAAGGGAAACTGAGGCCTGTAGTGTCTGAGATCCTCATTAGATAAATTTGCACCAACGAATCAGGCAAGATCCCTTTATTTATTTATTTATTTATTTATTTATATTTCAGGGAAGGGTCTACAAGGTGTTCAGGGTCTCACTACTAGATCAGACTCATAGTGATCCTCCTGTTTACAGCCTCCCAAGAGCTGGGATTACAGGTGCGCACCACCACGCCCAGCCTCAATCGCCCTCTCAGCGTGCCCCGGGGGCGGGGCCGGCATGGTATGCCCCGGGGATCGAGCCCCCGGCACCTGCACCTGCAAGCGCAGTTTAATCCACTGAGCTATTTGGCTGGCCCTAAGCAAGATTGTCTAAATGAATCATTATGGCACAGTAAACTGAGACACATTTAGTATTTTTATATTCAGTTAATTTTTTAAAAATTAGCCTCAGTTGAAATGAAGCATAACCAATTAGCAATAAAATTAATGTTTTCATAATATGAGTTAGAAAAATTTCTGGCGAAGCATTCACAGGTGTTTATTTAAATTTATATTAAGTTGAGAAGAAATGATATTGGAAAAAATTCTACTGATGGTTTAGTTACAAATAAATTTCAGCATTATTTTGAAAAACTAACTGGTTTTCTCCTTTGATTACAACCACAAATATGCTAATTTAATGAATTTTATTAACATTTATTAGTGTGGATTGCATTGTTATGAGTACTTTTAAGACATTTTTATAATTTTAAGCAACTATTTCCTACACAAAGTGATTTGTTTTTTGTTTTGTTTTGTTTTGTTTTGTTTTGTTTTTTGTGGTACTGGAGATTGAACTCAGGACCCTGCAATTGCCAGGCAAGCGCTTATGCTAGTAAACTATCTCCCCAGCCCCAACACAAAGTGATCTTATTGCAAGGACAAAATATCTAGAAGGTGTATTTTTTTTTTCTCAGAATGCCTTCAGGGCAGGTTTAGCTGGCTTGAGTTGTGGGGATGAACCACAGCAACCTGAGCCTGACTGCCTTGTTGAAGCAGCCACTTAAAGAGCTGAGCTAAGGGGCAAACCCTCTGTATTTTTTGAGTGTTACACATTTTAGTTGTATTTGTGACTATGTGATACTGTAATTATTAGTTCTATGAAGGTTAAAGTGAGCTAATTTAAAATTGATACAAACATTACCATTAACGTTGAACCAAAACCCACATGACTTTAAATACATATATCATATTTAGTTTATGTCTTAGTATAAGTGCCAATATTATAATCACAGGTGCTTCTTTTAATCCTAGTTAACAACTATTAACATATAGTTGTTAACAACTATAATCCTAGTTAACAACTATTTTAAACATGTAACTTGGAATATAGTGATATATTTTGGACCTTTTCACAACATAAGTAGTTAATCATTCTTTTGCAAAGACTTGTTTTAAATTAACAATTATATTTAAATTTGATTTTAAATACTTTAAAGATACAGCATCTTATATCTTAAGTGCTTTAGCCATTTAAATGTTTATATTTAAATAACTTTTTGTTAATTATTAATTAACAAAATAATTAAGAATAAATTATTAATTCTTTAATAAGCCACAGGTATTTTAATATCAGTTTTAGGTTGGCAGTTTCTTATTTCATAATCAGTTGTTTTGTTAACTGTATCACATGCTGTGGAGCAAGCTGGCATCTTCCTGTGTATTCATTGTGGGCTAGAAGAGTCCTGATTATTCTTTAATTCTTACAAAATCACTAGTGTAATCAAAACTGTTTCATGTTTCTTCCAAGAGTATTCAAAAGCAAGAATCATCTAAGATCCCTGTCCTACGATGCGTGCATGGGAAGGGCTTTGGGTCCTGCGGGTGGAGCCCTTGCCGGGGGGCCGTCTGCTCCTTCTTGCCTTTCCCAGCTGGCCCAGCATTTCAGGACTCTTGCTGAAGAGGCTCGCTCCTCTCTGGGGCGGCCCTCCTCGCTTCCCAAAGCACCTTCTCACAGTGTCCTCACCCTTGGCTCAATGATCCCTGAGGTTCTCTGAGGAGAACCTGTTGTGGGAGCCCCTGAGGTGCACTTTCGGAGCAGCCCGCTGTCCTGGGAGGAGAGGCCTACGCTTGCTTTCTGCCGAAATCCTTTCTGTGCTTCCGGCTCTGTTCCCTTTCCTTCTTCTGTCTGCCATGTTAAATATCTCCAGGTTTCCTCCTGCTGGGCTTCTCACTCCTGTTTCTCCTGCCTTCCACACTTTAGGCCTTTAAGGTCGCAGCTACCTATATAAGCACATCAGGGACAGGTACTTCCTTTCGGAGTCATGAAAATCATGCCTCATTCCATGTACTTCTTTGGGGAAAGCTCCTCTGTCACCTCCTCTTGTCATAGTGTATGGACACTTAGGTTGACCAAGGGGTGGACCTCATGGCTCCCGTTTGAGATCAAAATACTCTTAACACCACTAGATAGGAAGGAAACTCAGGAACAGGAAAGTCAGGATGAGTGGACAGGCTCCCATCTGGTGAAGATCAAAGCTGGAACTCAAACCCCGGGTCCACAGACCACCTGGGTTCCTGGGCACTTCAAGTACATGACGACAAGCATGTAAAGTTCCCACTACTACTGAAGCAAGTCACTTTTCTACACATTACCAGCAAATCCTTAGCTTTCTTGTTTTGTAAGTAGGTTTAATAGATTCTGAGTTTTCAGACAAACTCCAAAACAGCCAATGTGTTCTATAAATAGTAAAATATTTGAACTTCTCATTTTTCTATAGCAGGGAGAATAATATACATTATAAACCAGGAGACAGCTAGACCTTGGGCAAGCGTGAGAGAGGTTGATAGTTTTTTGCTCTCTCTAGCATCGGATCAAAGACTGACTCACAGCAAAAGGCAGGCCGCCCTGGACATACTGAGGACTTGTATCATTTCTCCCCAAGGAGCGCCCTCCAGCCACAGTTCACGTAGTGCTTATGAATTTAGGGCTGCACAAAGCATCACAAGTGTTGCTGTTTTTCAAATAACATTTTGTATGAGCACACGCGAGGTCATCTCGCTAGACTTGGGCTGGGCCCCTGGGGAGGAGAGGCTGCCGCACAGACCCTCCCTGTGCGTGTTGTGACATACACGTGACGTGTGCGGGCAGGGGCGGCCACCAGGACCTCACGGCCCCAAAGGCTGGCAGAAGATCCAAGATGGTGGAGGATGCTGAGATAAAGGTCTTAATATCAGTCACTCTGGACAGAGGCTGGTAGGCTGGTGACAGGCCAGGCATTGTAATGGCAGATTACCAGTAGTAATGAAAAATTCAGCAGCCTTCCAACATTAGTATTCTCCCAGGCAACTTGACACCTTACATGAAAGGAGCTTCCTACTGAAATTCCTGTCCGACCTGCTCCACCCTCTCACCTCAAGACCCACTCCATGAGGAATGCCAGAGGTCGGGAATTCTCTTCTCTAACATTTACACACACACACGCACACGCACACACACACACACACACACACACACACACTGCTCCCTGAGCTCAGAGCCAGCATGCATAGAAATAACAGAGGGATTCACTTGTCTACCTCCCAAATTGCTTTGCGTCGAGTTTCGCATATTATATTCTGTCACCATGCAAGAGAATTTGAGCTAAATGTTCAGGCGTGGCTGAAATGTCACAACCACTTATCGCTGCTTCTGAGCAGGCCTTATTGTAGGGCGGCCACTCCGGAAGCTCCGAGGATTTCTAAAGTATATGTTTATATAGTTATATTAGGGCGTTCACATATATTGTGTAATGTTTTCTCCACCTCTGGCCATTTCTCAATTACTGCTCTCTCCGATCAACTCTGCGCCTCCTTCACTCCTGCTTTCATTTAGGAGCAGTCATTTGTCACCAGGATTATTTCACTCCTCCTCCCTTTCATTTCTTCTGATCTAGACCATGGTCCCTGCCTACTGCAGATCCTTTGCACCACTGCCCAGCAGGCCTTGTCCTACTGTTCTGTTGACAAATTTCTCGGTACTCTCTCCAGACCCCTCGCCACACTGTCGCTGCTTAGTAATCCCGAAGCAACGAATTCGGTCCCGTGTTCAGCCTTTCCTCATGGGCTTGGAATGCGTCGCGCTTATCCTTATGCCTTCTTTCTGCAGCTCTTAAGAGCGGTTGCTAAATTCCTGCTCAGTCGTGATAGCGTGCTGCATGCCACTCTTCTTGTTTCCTTTGAAGAATCACTCACAATATACTCCTGCATGTACCTTTCCCTGCCCAACTGCAAAGCATTAGAAAATATCTGAGATGACTGAATGAGATGCAGACCCTAGACCGCCCACCCCACCCCACAGCTCCCGTTTGGGTTTCCCCCTGGGAAGTACTGTTTCTCAGTGCTTTGGTGCATGGCAGATGCACTTGTTTAAACCCTTCACTGGACACACAGGATGTTTGCATGAAGCACTGAAGGATGCCTTGTTTAATGAAATTGTTCAGCAGTATGCCTGGCTTCTTTAAAGCTTTCTTCAAATCGCCTTTCCCTGTGTATTTTTGCTGAGTTTGTTTATAGGAAAGGTCCACACCGTAGTGGCCAGGAGTTAAAACTCATCAAATAGGGCAACAGGAGAGAGTCCATAGGCTGCTTTTGTAAAGCATGCTTCTTAAACTATATGTCTGGTAATTTGCAGGTAGGTCTCTATTTCTTTGATCTTTCTTGAACTTTTATCTTCTTTAAAAAACTTATAGGACATCTAACATTTATGAATGATGAAATTAAAAAATAAACATAAAAACTCAATATATTAAATTTTTATTGCTGTTGGGACAAATTGCCACAAAGTCAGTTGCTCAAAGCAATGAATATCATTTTATGGCTTATAGGTCAAAAGTCCAAAATAAGACATATGAAGCTAAAATACATGAAGGGCTAGCCAGATAGCTCAGTAGACTAAAGCACTTGCTTAAGCAGGCCACAGTGACTGAGGTTTAATCCCCCGAGTGCCATATGGGCCCCCCCCCAGGACACACTGACATGGCAAGTGAAACTGGGCATGGAGGCACACACCTGTAATCATAGCACTTGGGAGGCTAAAAACAGGAGGATCATCAGGGGTCCGATCGGAGGAGTGAAACCCTGCAAACGAAAATACATGTAGAGGGAGAGTTTCATTTCCTTCAGAGCAGCCTGGGAGACAACTGGTGTTCTTCCTTCATGCAGATACAAGAGGGTAAACACATTCCTTGGTGTACAAACCCACACCAGCTGGAATTCTTCCCCCCTGCCTGCCTCTGCTCCTCCTGTCTTCCTCCTGTGGGGACCCTGGGGCAGGGTGGGCCCCAGCTCGTTACTGAGTACAATCTCCCCCTCACAGGGTTCTGAACCTAATCGCACAGCCAGAGCAGCTCTGATGCCTACGGTCACCTACTCACAGGTTCCGGGAATGTGAATGTGAATGCACCAGAGCTACCATTCTACGTACACTGCTTCATTATAAGTTTGAACTTGTAAATAGCATTTTTCATATATGGAACTGAAAAAAAATGTATTAATGTTCAAGCAGAGGAAATTTGTTGTTTAAGATCATACCAACCCAGCACTTGATGCTTTGTTAGAACATTATGTGGACAATTTTTTTTTTTTTTTTTTTCTCCTTGGTGGAACTGGGGATTGAACTCAGGCCCTTGTGCTTGCCAGGGAAGCACTTATTCC
>NDGM011028585.1:0-18819 GCA_002564305.1 Octomys mimax
CTTAGGAGGCTGTAAACAGGCGGATCACTACGAGTCTGATCTAGTAGTGAAACCCTGAACACCCTGTAGGCCCTTCCCTAAAATACAAAAAATTAAATAAATAAATAAATAAATAAATAAATAAATAAAACAGGGCTGCTGGTGACACCACAGTCACAGAAGGTCATCATAAAATAGAAACTCGAGATTCAGGAGACTCTACAGGTCCTCCTTCCCCCCCACCCCCCAACATGTCCTGCACCTGCTCAACTGAGTTCTGAAGACTAATTAGATGCACTAGGATAGTGTGATCTCTCAGCTTGAGAACAAGGAATTCATGCCGAAATAAAGGAGTATTTGTATTGATGCTTGTAAAACCCTTTAGTAAATAGTAACTACTACATAAAAATCCTTGAAAAAGTAGTGTTCTACAGAATTTAACATTTTAAAACTTAAACATAAACATGTAAAATGTTGCATTATTTTCCAAAGGTAAAACAGAATTAAATGAGATGAAATTTACTTTGACAACAGATTGCCAAAAATCTCCTAGTACCCTACAGAGAAACAAACAAGAGATAGTAAATTATGTTGCTAAAACGCAATAAACAACTATTCCACAATGATGAGACAAACTGGTGCACACAAATGAACTGGAGAAGACCAGATTCCTGGCTGATGTGACCCTACAGTAGAGCCTAGCTCCTCCCCTCGGGAGGAGGTACTGCCCTAAAGAGGAGTACAGGAAGCACCCTTCTTCCCCCTCTCTTGGGAACTCAAATCCTTGCAGTTTCTTCCTGGTGGACCACAAGGGAACTCAGAGGATGTTAGTTAGCTGGCTAGATGGAAAGGTAGAGGAAGAGCAAAGGAAGTGGAAATCATGTATCCACAACTTTATTTTGGAACAAAAGAATCCACAGCATATGGCTTGGTTAAACTCTTCAGCACTAGAGAGCCTTCTTCCTCATGTGCAGATGTGGTTGTACTACCACAACCTCACTGACTGCCAGGTCTCCCGGGATAGATAAACCGCAGGCACATGCATGCTGGGCAGCGACACGCAGATCTGGCCAAGACGCCCCCCTGCTGCACTGCAGAAGGGATCTTCTGCTCCTGATCCTTCACAGATCAAGATCCCTTACACAAAGAAGCTTACGGAGAAAGATCTGAAAGGCTCTCACCTCCTTTCACCTTGGTGCAAAGAGCCTTCTCGCAACTGAGCTCACCCAGCAGTGAACAACACACCTGTATAACCAGTGCTATGTTCAAGCTGGGCGATTGTGGGCACCTTACTTCACCTTATTGTGCCTCAGTTTCCTCATCTAATAAAAAGAAACCAAAGCTGGACTGAGGATTGGATAAAGCATGTAAAATGCTTGGGCAGTACTTGAAAACACTCAGAAAACTGGTGATGAGAACTATCTGAATTAGTTCAATAGAACAGTCTAGAATTGCAAATCTTTGAGAGCCCCAAGCCCTGCTGTTTCCATGGTAACCAGGGTGAAAGTAAAAACAAAACTTATTTTCTTCACAAAGAAAGGACATGTATTTCATAGATAACATCTTCCTTTGTTAAATCTCATAGAACTGTATCTTTCCAAATTACACTACCCTGTATACCTGGGAAGGATCTGTAGTGGGTGGAATGTGACCCCCAAAGATGTGAGTACTAATCCTGGGAACTTGTGGTTGTGACCTTTTTAGCCATAGGGTCTTGGGAAATGCAACTAGGATCACAATCAAACCATCCTGGATTTAGGATATACCCTAAATCCAATAACAAATGTTCTTTTAAAGAGCAGAAGGAGGAGACTCAAAAAAGCATATGAAGATGGAGCGATGCAGCAGCAAGCTAACAAATGCCAGCAGCCCCAGGATGCAGGGTGAAGCACTTTCTTCTGCAGCCTGTGCAGGTCTATGGCTGTGACCCCTTGATTTTGGTTCTGACTGCAGTACTATGAAAACAAAGTTATTCTAAGTTACCAGGGTTGCCATAATTTGTTACAGCTGTCACAGGGAACCAACACAACACCCATGACACCTATTTCTGGTTTCTGATGTTGTTATGGCATCATTTTAACATACCTTTTTTTCCTCATACTTTTTGTGGTACCGTGAATTGAACTCAAAACCCTGCACTTGCCAGGCAGGTGCTTATTCTACTGAGCTATGTCCTCAGCCCTTTTTCTTTATACTTAGATTAGCTCATGTATATTAACTTTTTCCTTTATATTAATATAGCTATCTTAATGTACTTATGTTGTCATTTTTTTAAATGTATTTAGTACAGGTTCTACAGGGTCTCACTACATAGATCAGAATCGTGGTGATTTTCCTGTTTTTAGCCAGCCAAGCACTGGGATTCCAGGTATGTGCCACCATGCCGTCTCAATCACAAGTCTCAGCACGTGCCGGGGGCAGGGCTGGCACGGCATGCAGGCAATCGAATCCCAGCTGCTGCACTCTGTCTAGGCAGGCGCTGTAGTCCATTGAGCTATCTGGCTGGCCCTTATGCTGTTACTCTGACATGGAGTCTCACTGTATAGTTCCAGCCAGGCCTTGAACTTGCAGCCCCTCGTTCAGCCTCCCAGGTGCTGGGATTATAGGCACTGCTGTGTTATACTTACATACCTTACCATACAGTAAAAAAAAAAAAAAAATGTGTAAGAAAAGATAACTAAAACCCACATCAGTACCTTTGGTCCCCATGTTGTACTACCTTTGGATGTAGAGGTACAAAGTGTTATTTTGAGCCAGGCAAACAATTTAAACCATTAAAAGAAAAATATCTTTAGGTATTTTGTTTTGTGACCATCTTGTCTGGGCCTTGTTCTCCAGGTGATCAGGGAAAAGCCCCAAATCACAGTAAAGCCACAGCATCCTTCAAAGGGGCAGGTGCCACTCAGTGCTTCCACCCAGCCCTTGGAGGCCCCCAAGCGCGACAGCTAGAAGGCAACTACACTGCTCACACCACCTCCCTCTCCAAAGCTGTTTGGTCCACAACCAGCAGCTTCTTTAGGGATACTTCTGCATATGCCTGTGCCTTGTGATCTGGGGATCCATAGCCCTCAGGGCAGCGCTACAGCAGGTTGACTGAACAACACTGTACTTTCCTATTTTCAGCAGCACAAGCTCGCTGTACCACAGACTGTGGGGTTTTTCCTCACATCCCAAATTAACCCAGAGCAGCTAAGATACTTTACTATCTGTATTACATGACCAAAATGCTTTCACTAGCCATCTACACCAAAGGACTATGCACAGGCAGCTTCCTGCTTATTCTTCAGCACTCATCCTGGCATCCTCGAGCAGATGGTAAACGTGTGCTCTGCGACGTCTCTGCTCTCTCCCCAACCCACCCTAAGTTCAGCATGGCACAGCACCGCACCACAAGGCGATCTGCTCCTCTGGCTTGTACAATACCATGCCACCTCTACAACCACTGGACTGCGCATTTCAACACTCAGCCAACACCTACCATACACAGGACTTTTCATTTCTACTGAAGAAACATACAGGCACATTTTTAAGGAAGAGTCAGGCTGGAGTGTGCTCAGCAAGTACGAGGCCCTGTCCAATCCCTAGCACCAAACCAACACTTCCATGCAGCTTTAATGGGAATTATTTATACACACATGGACACTGTGAGAACTCCCAATTCCTTAAACCTAACAAGAATGACCTAAGTGGCTGTGTGAACAGTTTGAGATTGGGACCCTGCTTGCCTCCTCTCATGTACAGCCTTCCACAACCTCAGAAATCTCTGAGCACGTTCTAGCTGCCATAACTGACAGGAAGGTAGAAACACACAGAGCTTCCCTATATTACACAGATAGTAACTGCTGGGGAGTTACTATCTAAACCGGAGCACACAGCGAGGCCGCTCAACAGGAACCAGACCAGAAAATACAATGTCACCCATCATAGCTGAATACAGTCCTAAGCAGCCATGGCAAGCAGGCTGGCGGTACTTCTTTCAGGAACGTACAATGTAAGCGGTTTTTCTGTGGCCTGTGCCATCTCTAAACGGATCTTCTTGTCAACCACTAACAAGTAGACCAGTTAAAGTATTTAAGCTTTATACTCTTCCCTTTTGCTCTGTTTGCTGATGAAAAGAGCAATGGTGTTATAGAAAAAGGCTCTTGATACCTGGGTAATTATCCCTTATATTGAACTACACTTAAAAATAAATTAATCTGCCTTTCTTGTACTGAAAGACAGATTTATTCATTCCCTATTTACTGGGCACCTAACACATGCTAGACATGATACTGGGGATATAAACAAGAAGGGTAAGCTCTGGCTTTCAGAGCTTTCCCAGGAAGGGAGGGACATAAGAAAGCAAAGGAGAATGAAAGTTTAAGAGCAACTCTAAATGAGGGACTGTGGGAAAGTGTAGAGAGATACGGGAGCTGTGACTGAGTCATTCCTCTGCATCTGTTGCTCAGTTTCAGAACTAAAGGAGCTGAAGCCTACATTCTTGCACTAATCCTCAGGTTTTCATGCACTTGCTAATCACCTGGAAATCCTTTAAAGCACAGAAATGCCTTCATGAGGATGAGCGCCACACTCTGCTCCCTCATTTCATAGCAATGAGCAGGGAGGGGGGAATCCTAAAGGCATCTGAGTAATTCAGTCACATGAAAGGACAACATGAGAAAAAATATAAATGAAAGGCAGGATAGAAAGTTATCAACAGATTGTTCAGAACTGGTACACACAAGCAGCACAGAGCCTGCCAGGCAAGCACAAGGTCTTGAGTTCGATTCCCGGTAGCAGAAAGAAAAAAAGAACTAGTACACAGAAAACAAAACTTTTTCCTTCTTCTCAATTTGTTTTTAGCACATATTGATTGATATAAATCTGATAGAAACCTTATTACAGAAAAGGTATAGTCAGTTTTCAGTATTTATGGGTTTCAAATCTTCAAATTCAACCTCAGACTAAAAACAATGTATCTGTGCAGCAGACTTTACTTGTCATTACCCCTTAAACGACAGAGAATGCCCACCACTGCCATCTTATTTACACTGCATTCGGTACTACAATCTAGAGTAGTGCAGACTGTTGACATAGCTTAGCAGTACAGTGCTTGCCTAACCTGAGCAAATCTTTGGTTCCACCCACAATTCTGCAAAGCAACTGAAAAAAAAGTCATCTAAAATGACTTAAAAGATATGCAATGATGTATACAGGTTACAGGTAAACACCACACCCCTTTCCTATCAAGAATTGGAGTGTCTGGGTATCATTGAGGGGGTTCTGGGCCAATTCCCCACAGATACTGAGGAATGACTGAACTAGGTACAGTGCCCGGCAGCAGCCCTGAGACCCTGGTGGGGTCTCCTGAGCACAGGCATGCTTGACTGATACCAGCAGGTTCCAGATTTCATTTCTAGCCATAGTTTTAATGGCTGTCCCATCACAACTGTGGTCTAAGATGAATTCCTTTCTGCCCAGGGGTCCACTGCCAAATGTTTCAAGGCTTTTGTGAGCCATGGTAGCATTTTTCCCACATGTGGGGTGGGAGCAAATGGAAACACCAGATGAGGAAAGACTGCTGCAACCTAAGCCCTGAGCCTGCAACTATGCCTTCTACTTTAATCCCCACAGAAGAGCGGCTCCAGAACTTGGCTGGGGCAGGCAGGCAGCAGCAGCTGTGTAGCTGTGTAGTTCAACACAGGGAGGAGGGCAGCAGCCTTGTCTCCAACCAGATTATGTTGCACTGTGTGTTTTGGCCAGCACACGAACAAATGACTTGGGAAGCAAGTGCTGCAATATAAAAAAGGAAAACCCCTGACCCGAAAAATTAAGCTGCTTATCTATGAAACATACACCTGTGCATCAGTGAACATGCATGGTGCTCATGCTGTGGAAACTGGTTGGCAAAAGGAAAGCGACAACCTGACATGCCAATTCAATAAAAAGTCCTTCACTTTACTTTCAGCAGTTTGGCTTCTTGGGTGTGGATGTTTTTTAAAATAATAAACTACAGGGAAAAAATATCCAAATCTATATAAATCTCGAAAGACTTGTTAAATCTAGTAAGTACACACCTACTTGTCTATCCAATGGGAGACACATAACCTTTGAAATAATCAGGTCGCCCAGTATCTTACCTGCTTTTAACATGGTGAGCTAGGGTAGGCATCTTGGGTACAAAAGCAAATACCCAAGAATCAGAACTACAGAGCAATTTTAACATTAATTGAAGGATTATGGTTACTCATATTAAAAACAAGAAAACCCATTTTAACACAAAAGAAACGTTTGTGGAGGTAACTGAGAGGTTCCCTCTGCTTCAGTGTTTTCTCTCTTTACTCGCAAATCACTACTTTTTGCCAGGGTTCCGCCCCTCTTCCGGCAGAGGCCCCACCCCTTCCGGCCCCAGGCCAGGAGGTTCTCCGAGAGATGTGAGAGAGATGTGAGCTCGGTACTCTGGAGCCTGCAACTTACTCAGAGCTGCTATTGCTGCTGTGGCTCAGAGGGTCGGTAGGACGGCTGGAGTCCAGGACATGGATTCCCAGGGAGTTGATCGCACGCATTAGAATTGTCACCATCGCCTCAACGGGAAGCTTCTCTAAAACAATCACCCGACAGCGGCTCAGAAGAGCAGCATTGACCTGGAAGGAAGGGTTTTCTGTGGTTGCCCCAATCAGGGTGAGCGTGCCACATTCCACGTGAGGAAGGAAAGTGTCCTAATCATGGGAGGAAAAGAGAAGAAAGAGGTTCCAGTGAATACCCACCTGCAGCCCCCCATGTAAGTTGCTATCCGTTCTTTCATTTGCCCTATCTTTGCCTGCATTGAGTATATTTGCTAGGTATGAGTACATTCTTGGTTTTCAAGTCTGATGCATAGCTGCTAAAGCGCTACTGTCTCAGTCTGATCTCTTGCGGGTAACAGCTGTCAGGAAAATTCTAAGCTTTTAATGCAATGGCTCCTTTACTTAGAAAAGTATCTTGAACTAACACACAGCTAAACATATCATATGAGCTTTTTTATTTATAGAAATGGAAAAATATGAACACATCAGTACATCCACTGCAAATAATCCTGTTGCTACCGGTCCTACAAACCTGGATGGCTCTCCATGGTGGAGGAAGGCGAGTGGAGATCCCAAGTGAGATCTGCAATGCAGAAGCTCTCTGGGTTGTGTCATTTCCAAAAGCCATTAAAGTAAGCAATAATAATTGGATCATTGTATCATCTACTTTGATAGGCCCAAAGGCACAGGAACTAGAACCTGATTTTCAATATAGAGAAGAAACTTAAAAAGCTAAAATAATGACCTTAAAATCAAATTTAACTTCTCATGATCACTGAATATTTCAGATGAAAATTTCCTAAAACTTAGAAGCTTAATCCAAAGCTGCTCTTTTATATGGAAATAACAGGGCTATACCAAGCATTCATTTACTAGAGAGCATTTTCTTATCTGTCTGACTGTCTGTCTGTCTGTTTCTCTCTCTCTCACACACACACAGACACACACACAAACACAGGCACACAAGAAAGTCTGGAAGAAAGAGGCTAGGAGGAGACACACTGAAAGAGCCTCTACTTCTTTGTTGTCAAAGCTAATAATCACAACAGTCCCTAGGGCTTGTACTGCTTTGTACTTTTACAATAAATCTCAGAAACTACATTTTGATATACAGTGACCAAAAGATAAAAAAGGAAGTAAACATACCTGTTGAGATTTATTGAACCGATGAATCTCATCAATAAAAAGGATGGTTTTCCTTTTGAAAAAGCTCTTTTCATTTTGAGCTTGTTTTATGACATCTCGCACATCATTTGTCTTGGCATTTGTTGCAGACAATGTCACAAACCTTATGCTGTGCTTCTTGCTGTTGTTGGCTATGATGTGAGCCAAGGTAGTCTAGAAGAGAACACACGCGCACTCTGAAAAGTTGATCGGAAAGCTTCCCCCGAGCACTCACTGTACACAGCAGCAGCGCTCTTTTCCAAGCTCCCTGAACTCTGAAGGATGTTTTGTGGTACGGCTTCGACCTAAAATGCCAGGATGTATTTTTTTCAATGTTAAAAGAGACACAGCATATATATACATATAAGGGGAAAAGGCAGCTCTTAGGCTAACTCTACACTTTTCTCCTTTGTCTGTAACTTCTTTTAATTCCTTTCTTGGGGATTCTTAGTATTTCTGGAATCCTAATGAAGAATGGCTCTCTTGATTTAGCGGTCTAAGTAACAGCTGTGACCTCCCAAACAGAAGGAGAAAACAAAATTCTCCCTCCTCCAGCAAGAAAGCATTGCCGTTGGAGGACTAAGGTGTAGAGCTGACCCTGGAGCCACGGCTGGATTAGGGAGCTCAGTTGAATAGCTAAAAACAGGAGTGAATGACAACGACCCAGCATTGCAGACAACTGCCCATCGTGTCCAAAGGTCCACTCTGGATGCAACTTCACTTCAATGCTGTTAGCACTTGCAGGAAAACAATGAGAGGTCAAGGAGAGGACTGTTCCTCTCAGTACTTGGCATTTAATGAGTGCCTGGCAGACATGCATATGCTACTACTAAGCTTACTATCATCATCGTAATAGTAAAAACAGAAACAAAGAAAAAGGGAAGACTTTATTGAGAGGCAGATCAGCTCCTGAATGCAAAGGCAGCACTTCATTTTAAAAGCTATGTAGCAGCACTAGACTTTGTCACTGCTTTATCAAATCGCGGAGTGCTTGCCCTTGGCAATCAGGCTCCCATGTCACAAGCCCTGTGGCTGATCACCCGCCACCTCTGAGCAGCCTGGCCCAGTGTTACATCTTCTAGGACTCATTCACTCATCCCCCTACAACCTTGTCTTGCAATCTGGGACCATCAGTGGCTGATTATCATTCTCAAGACTTGACACTACGAACTCTACTGTGCACCCCCTAACTGGGGTGGCAGCTAAACACACGGGCACAGGCGTGGGTTCTGTCATGGTCATGAACCATTCTCCAGGGGGTGGGGGTGAAGCCAGGATGAATGTCCTGGGTTCAGTCCCCAACAAACATGTGAGCAACCTTCAGGACTCATCTTACTTAGGCCTGGCAAAAGAGAAAAGTATTGTAAACAAAGCAGAACAAGCAAGATGCTTTCCAGTAACTAAAGGGAGCTGTGCTTAAAGTGTGAGACAAAACTGGAAAAAACAATTCATTATGATCGCGCCTGAGTAGTTTGAGTATGAACGTCAAGGCTGGAAGAGCTCTTTATAATCTGCCCCCAGTTCCCTCATTCACTGGGGCTCCTTCTCCCTCTTCCTGCAAACGGGAACAACGCCCTACTGCTAACTACCTCTGAGCCTTCTCTTTCTCCAGGCTTACCTCTTCCTCGTTTTCGCTTAAGTGTTTTTCCAGTGACAGGTTCTCTCGACCACAATATCCTAGGTGCCCTCTGGACACTTGTGCTAGGTCCTGATGAAGGTATGAGCATTACTGCTGCTACTAAAATATACAGCAATATCAGAAAAGGTCTTATTCTCAAAATCAGTGTTAAACCAATTAACGGAAGAGGAAACTCAACAGAAGAGTTTACTTTTTTCATACACGAATAATATACTTACAAATGAAATATACCAGGCTCCTTAACAATTTATATAGCAGCTGCTTCCCTCAGAATTAGGTCACTAAAAATCGGAGCCCAACATGGAGCAAGGCACAAAGGTCGCGCAAATAACAATCCGCATTCATCTTCGGGTAAAGCCTACGAATTCAGAGACATCGTCTTTGGAAAAAGACCTGCGGGCGTGTCTTACGCATCTGGCGGGTGCGAGGTGTGACCTCCCCACGCCCATCACGGCCTCCACTAGCGAACCTGGCACTGAGCCAAGGCAAGGGCGCGCGCGGGGAGGGACGCCTTGGTGACTGGCGGGCAGAGCGCACTCACCTTGCCGCAGCCCGGCGGCCCCCATAGGATAAGCGAGGGGATCTCGTTGGTCTCCAGCAGCGAGCGCAGCAGCGTCTCCTGCCCCACAGCTCGGCTCTGCCCGACGTAGTCCTGCAGGGTGTCGGGACGCATCTTGTCGGCCAGCGGCTTGCCCTCCAGCATCTGTCGGATCTCCTCGGCCGCCAGCGCCCGGGGGTGCGCGCGGCTCCCGCCGCTGGTCGCAAAGGCGGCGTCGGCGGCGTCCGTGTCCCAGTGCCCTGGGTCGTCCTCGCCGTCCGCGTCCGCGTCGCCGTCGCCATCGCCGCCCGCCTCCTCCAGCTCCTCCTGCGCCTCCGTCTCGTCCCAGCTGCGCGGAGACGCGCTGCCCGCCGCGGCGGCGGCCGCCGGCCGCTTCCCAGAGCACTTCCTGGCGGGGCTGCCCGCGCGCGCCACGGGAAAGTCGGGGATGAGGCGCGCGCCGCTGGGCGTGGGCGGCGCGTCGTAGCTCTCGCGGCTCTCGGTCTCTCCGCCGTCGTCGCCCTCCTCGCCCTCGCCCTCGCTGCTCTCGGCCGCCGTCGGGGTGGCCGGCTGCTTCAGCGCCGAGCTCTCCGACAGCCGCCGCCGCTTGGCGCCGGGCGGCGAGGACCCCTTGGCCCGCTCCCCGGCGCGGTGCGGCCCGGCCGCAGGCTCCGCGTGCCCCGCGGGGTGCAGCAGCAGGCAGCGGTCCAGGTGCGAGTTGATATGCGCGGCGGGCATCATCTGCTGGCACACGGGGCACTGCACCTGGTGCAGCTGCGACAGGAAGGGGTCGTCTTCCGGCCCGCTCACCTCCATGGCGGCCGCCACCCTCCCCGGCGCCCGGCGCGGCCGCACCTGCCCCTGCGAAAGCCGAGGCTTCAGATGCCCAGCGCTAGGCCCAGCGCCGTGAGACCCTCGCTCCGGGAGGCGGCAGGACGCGCGCGGGCCGGGGGAGGGCGCCGCTCATGCCTCACGTCCGGAGCTCCCGCATCGGCACGCCCTCGGACGACCGCTGGCGACGCCTTGCGGGACTCGTCGGGAAATGTAGTCCATAACCATTTTCCCACAAGCGGGCAACGCCTCGCACGGCCCTTCGGAAAATGTAGTCTGCATTTTCTGGTTCTGGCGCCAGCGAGGTCTTTGGGTGGCACGCTGGGAAATGTAGTCCACGACCGGTTGTCCCAATCACAGCCAGCCATTTCTCGCGCGGTGCGGCGGGAAATGTAGTCTTTAGAGGTTCGCTCGCCCGCCTGTCATTTACTTCCGGTTCCTTGAGCCGCTTTTGTGAGGTGACCTTTAGGTTGTGCCGGAAACTACGTCCTTTCGGCCTGTGGAGTCAGGAGACGCTGGGGAGCAGCCTTAAGAGTATTTTGGGGCGGGGCGGGCAGCTTTCCAGCCTCTCCACTCCCGGGGAGCTGGACAGGCGCGTGGATAGGAGTAAGCCAGTAGGTCACCCAGGATTGTTAGTAATGAAAAAGAAATGGGGGCGTAGGGAGGGGCGGCTACCCTCCTTTGTGTCCAAGCAGTGGCTTCGGTGATCTCGCCTCACTTATGTAAGCGCTTCGGTCTGAACCCAACTTAAGCATTCTCTTCCCATAACAAAACGATGACCGGCAACCTCGTAGGACGCCCACCCAAACGCGCAAAAGATGTTACCGTGTGTGTGTGTGTGTGTGTGTGTGTGTGTGTGATATTCTACATCTTTAATTGGATTATCGTTTTTAGGGACTTTATTTTCTATCTTTAACTTTCTCCTTTTAAGAAATGCTTGGTAGGGTGCGTTCTTGGTGTGTTGATCAGCCAGTTTCAAATTTGGAATCCTGCTTCGCCTTCCCAGCCAGCTGAGAGGGGTGGGGGTGGGATGCTGAAGGTGCATTTTTGCTAATTGAGAAGTAAATGAATTGATGGAGAATGAAGGCTTTTTGTTTTTTTTGTTTTTTTTTTTTTTTTTGGTCTGCCACGCTAGGGCATCCTGTTGGAGGTTTAGGGAAGTTTTAAATGTACTCTTCTCTCCGATGGTAGGATAATTCTAGTTTCGGGAATAAATTGACAGTAACTGGCAGAAGGAACACAACACAGTTTTCATATACAAGAGGTGTGGGAGTATTAGGCCAAAAGACTTACAGAGAGCTTAAAGGGACAAGGGCTTGGGTGTCTGGGTGGGGCTATCACTGGCTGCCATGGCAACCACACAAATTTGCAGGCAAACCTTTCCAATTCGCAGGTAATTGGAAAGTAAGAGAAAATGGTCAGTGGACTTCAGTTAAAGGGGAGCAAAAGCTGAAAAGGATGCAGCCCAGAGAAGATCAGGCTAGGTTATGAACAAGGGGAAGAGGCCAGTTTTCCCCTTGGGATTGTTGAGGGGAACCTATGTCTGGCAGATTAGCTCCAGCAAAGACCTTGTGACTTGGAAAGCAATCTCATTACCATGATTGTTTCTGTTTGGGGCCATCCCAGTTTTATGGAGGCTCTGCTGGAGTCAGGTGGCCTCAGGTTTGTGGCATTAACTTTCCATGCGGGTTTCAGGGGTAAGCTCTGGAAGTTGAATGTCCCTGTAAGACCCTTTTTTTGGCGGAACCTGGGATTGAACTCAGGCCCTTGCACTTGTCAGGCAAGGGCTTATTCTACTGAGCCATCTCCTCAGCCCCCATGTCCCATCTTAAAGGAAAATGAGATAAAGGAGGTAAATTTAGGGCTAATAAACTTTGTACTACCAGTTTCTAGAAGGAAGACCCTTCTTAGATGATTTACAGCCTGAATGAGAGCTCAGTGGGGAGTTTTAAAGTGGTAAAAAAAGACTGATACAAAGTAAGGGCAGACAGGCCAAGCTTTGGCCTGTTTTTAGTTGACCATTGGACATCTGTAGGGCCAAGTCACAAATTAGTTTTTCAATTTTAAGCAAAAGCAGCTTTTAAGTCCCTGATTACTTCAGAAGAAAACATAAATGATACTTTTTTATTGGGGGGGGGGGCATCTTTTTGAGACAGGATCTCACTATGCAATTCAGGCTGGCCTTGAGCTCACTTTGTAGCCCAGGCTGGTCTCAAACTTGCAAGAATCCTCCTACCTCTGCCTCCTGAGTGCTGGGATTACAGGGGTGCACCACCATGCCTGGCTCATCCTTCTAATGAATAACACTTTAAGGACATAGAAGTTTGTTCTCTATCCCTCTATAGTGATTCCCCCAGAATTTTCCTAGCTGTTTTATTCTTGGAGGTGCTATGGTGAAGGCATTGGAAAAGATGCACTTGGGTTTTGCAACCTATAAGATTGTTTGGGAGAGTGAGGGGTAGAAAAGAATACTTTTAATGATAGATAAAAGTACAGAGTACTTTTAATGGTAATAGATCTTGAGTTAAGTCTTAGGTGTACACCTGCCCTTTGTCCCCGTGGTTGCAACTGTCTCAAAGGGTGGCGGTCTATTCTTGAAGGTTGTGGGGAGATGTGAAGAAGTTGTTCAGAGGGAGTCTCAGATAATAGCAACCTTTGGTCAGCTCTGTCCAAACCAGGTGTTAGCCCTCCTCCTTCCCCATTTCTTCCTGCAAATGCATATTTCCTAAGCAAAAAGTCTGTGTTTGCATCTGTTGATTACTAGTATGACTAGATGTAAGCTGTCTTTTAACAAAAGGGCAACCTGTCCGGCTACTTTTGTGCCTGCAGAGGTTTCTCTGAATACCCAAGTTGAAATAAATCAAAGAAGTATATTTTACTCCAAATGCCTTCAGGGCAGGTTTGGCTGGCTTGAGTTGTGGGGATCGAACCACAGCAACCTGAGCCTGTGCTTTGTTGAAGCAGCCACTTAAAGAACTGAGCTAAGGGGCAGGCCCCTAAAGAAGTATATTTTAGGTGGGAAAGCCTTTTCATGTGGGATGTATTCTTTCAATTGCTATTACTTGTCAAGTTTGTGTCCCAACCTCCTATGATTGAGCAAGAAGGGAAATCCAATATTTAGATAGTTGAGTTTTTCTAGAAACTTAAAGATTAACAGAAAAATTAAACTAATCAGAATTAAGAAATATTTCTCTGATCGTAGTGTAATTTGAAGTTGTGAAAGAATAGAGGCACATGCACATTTATTTGTCCCTATAGTGACTGTCGCAGAAATATCACAGAAGCAAATGCTAGTTCTCAGGCTGTCCTCAAAACAGGTTTTGAAGAGAACTGTAGTGGTTTACTAGGCTTTAGGGATCCCTTGGTCTCTCAGTGTGATCCATTGTAGGGGAAGTGGGGGACACAGCAGGAGGAATGAGGAGAAGATAAACAAGGAGACAAGAGCTGGTTTAGTTGGCGGCTCATCTGCCTGGTTGCCAAGATACCACCCTGAACAATAGTAAGAGCCTTTATTTATACCCTTACAAAGTTGCAAGACACAGGTTGCTTAGCGACCAATAGCCCACAAGGTCCAGGCAGGATGTTTTCTCCAGACTGAGGTAGTTTGACTGCTTCAGGCAATGAAGGCTCATCCTGCCCTCCCACATAGAATCAATTTCAGCTTCAGGGGCTCCAAACACTACACTGATTTGGAACATTTACAAAAATGTTTAAACATATTAAAAAGCTATTTTAAGCCATGCAAAAGAATTTTTAAAACAAGTTTCTTGAACGTCTTTTATTATATATAAAGTCTAAAATTTCTGTCTTGAAAATAGAAATACATGCTTATGGAAGATCAATTAATTGATAACCACTGTTAGTATTTAGCACCTTCCCCCAGTCTTTTAAAATGTACTTCATGAGCATACTGTGTGTTTAAAGATGTAACTCTATGTCTTCATTGTTAACCTGTATGTTTTCAACAGAAATTATCACATAAAAATAATCTTCCTTCTTTTCTTTCTTGCACTAGGGATTGAACCTAGGGCCTTCATATGCTGTTCCTCCACCTCTATTTTGTTCTTTTTATATGTGTGAGAAAAAAAGATGTGTATGAAACAATACAGGTTGTTTCCGGGAGTGATGGTGCACACCTGTAATCCCAGCACTGGGGAGGCAGAGGCAAGAGGATCCTGGCGAGTTAGACACCAGCCTGGGCTACAAAGTGAGCTTAAAACCAGCCAGAACTGCAAAGCAAGACCCCATCTCAAAAAGACAAAATAAAAAGGTCTTACACATTTTGTCTCACTGGGACACATTTCCTGGCTAGCACATCTTAAGGAAGAAGTTTGTTTTGGTGTCTGTTTTTAACCCATACTTGGCTGACTTGAAGGCAGAGCGGCATGGAGGAAGGCCCTGGGAGGAGGACAACAGCTCCAATCCCGGCATCCAGGAAGCAGAGAGTGAAGGGAGTAGCCAAAACGGGAAAAGCAGTAACACTTTTCCAGGCCACCCCCAAAAGTGACCTGCCTCTTCTGGCCAGACCCTATCTCCTTACCAGGAAGTGAGCTGTAAAGCTCCCATAATGCCAGTCGCCTCGCAGAAGACCTACCCCTCTGTGCATGAAGGTCTTGGGGGACATCTAGATAGAATTTGTAACACAAGAGACAAAAGTATATTTTACTCCCAGAGTCATAGGCATAAATGGAATGGAGCTATTTAGGTGTACTAAGTAAGGTAAAAATGACCTCAGACTCCAGGAACCCAGATCTGAGTTGACTGTAGTGTGAGCTTGGTCAAGCTACTGTTTGGACTTTGCAGATCTCAGAGAGGCAGGAAGGTGTTCATGGTCCCTAATGAGAATAAGCTGAACTTAAAATGTGAAGGCATTTTACTTATTGTCTGATGGGCCTTCCGTTTTTCTTTTCTCCCCCTGAACCCTAGTTGTTTCTTTCAGAAATTAAGGTTTTCTCCACTAGATGGTGATGGTACAAAAGTAAATAGAACACACCAATAACAACCTTCTAAAAAAAATCTCTTCTATTTTGATTTGCCTGAGTTTAAACTTCCTTTTTGAGTTAGCATAAATGCAAATAAATGCAAACTGTTCTAAAGTCAGAGGATGTAATCAGTGTAAAACAAGAATCCTCCACATAACATTTATCCACCTCATTTGTTTTCACCCGATTGACTGTTGCCTTTGTGCTGTGGAAGCTTCTTCCTCACCCTCCTTGCCCAGAGTCAATCTGGGGATGATTTCGTTTTGTGGATTCAAATGTACCTAGAGCACAGGGTCTCAGCCTGCTGCAGTGCCACAGCTAGATTATAGCTTCCTCATAGTACTGCACCTCTGGGCATTATCTGCACCCTTGTTTCCAGGACATTTTTTGAAGCAAACCTGAACCTAGGCCCAGGTAATTCCACTTGACCAATATCCCTCCCATGTTTTGTTTACCACCCTAAGAAAAGCCTTGTGGCTATCTGTTCTTTGTGATTTCTACCCCCAGACCTAACTGCCTGCCCCTTTGTTTTCCTGTTCCCTATATTCGGTAAGTTCTACCATATGTTGTATTTCTTATTGAATTTATCATAATGTCTTTTTTACATTTTCTTGATACTGTAATCGGAAACTTTAAACCTATTTTCTTCCTGGTATTTATTGTTATAAACATAAATGCACGGATTTCTATGTTGTATTTTGCATTTTTGTAAATGCTTGTTAGTTTTAAATGATTTTCATTTGATAACTGTTGTTATTGAAGGTTCTCTGCCCCACACTCATAGGCAATAACCATCAGCCAGGTTTTTGCAAAAAAAGCAAGCTTATATTGAAGGCTGACCAGGAGCCAGGAGGCATGCTCAAATCTTTCTCTGCAGTGTTTAGTGATGACACCTTGTATAGCAGTGTGTGTGGGTAAAGGCACTTGTTGATTGCATGGCAAGGGAAAGCTTTAGGGTTTGGGGATGGCATAGATGATCCTGTCTTTTCGTGGCTCCTCTTGGTTGGTTGTTACCCTGTTCTGCAGGGAGGATTTTGAGTTTATAATGTTAGGTCATTAGCTGGGAAAATAGGCTTTTGTGTATGCTCAACCAGGGATGGCAGATTTTTAGTTGGTTGCTAGTGAATCCTAGAGGTATTTTCTGCAAAACAACTTCAAAGTGCTTGGCTAATTTATACCTGGGTTTTCTTGTTTTCGCTTATATTATGCAGAATACATCTGATCTTTTCCCCAGGTCTACCACAGATACTTAGAATTCTTTGGAGTTTTCTGAGTGGTGGAAGTGCCTATATTATGCTAATGAGCCAGCCCCTCCTTGCACCTAGTTTTGGTGGGGGCAGGCCCAGTCTCTGAGGAAAAGAAGTGTCCTAGTGATTGAACTTGTTACAGTGGCCCTTGGTATAGTATGTTGGTATACTCATAAGCCTCCAGTAAAGTCTCTGGACTCTGAAGTTCAGTAGAGTTCTTGCTTGTGAGCACAATCTCTGATGTGCCTGGACTTGAGGGGAAAAGGGCATGGAGCTCCCTGTCTGGGACCCTCCTGGACCTCACTCTTGAAGTTTGGATCTTGAATGTCTCCTTGGAGGCCCATGTGTTGAGGGATGGTTATTGGGGATGTGCCTTTGGAACATACTGTGGGACACCAGTATCCTTCTCTCCTTTGCTTCTATTAGGACAATAGTACTACTCTCCTTCTGTGCTAGGGCAGTGGAGTAGTTTGCTGAAAGACTGAAGAAAATACCCAGAGATGTCACCTAAGATGTAAGGCTTGTTGAGATTTACTTGTAGGAATTCACAGGAAAGAGTAGGATAAAATCAGACTCACAGAAGAGGGTCCTGTGGTGACAGGCTGGCCAGAATATTGCCTGTTAGGTCCAGTGGTAAAGGGCTGGACATGAGACCATCAGGAGACACCGTGGTGAAGGGCTGGAGAGGGAAACTGCTAGAAGATACTGCAGTATCCAGTGGTGTGCAGTTGGACTATTGCTGTACACTGTAATCTGCTCTACCCTTAATTACTGCATGGGGGAAGGTTTTATAACGTATACTACTCCAGGAGTGACATCAATAGCTGGCTCTGGTCTGTTGTGTGACCTGCATTCCAAAGAAAGTGAGAAGGCCCTTTCTCTTTACAGGTGATTGTAGCTTGTTCTGTTCCAGTGTTATTTAGATAATACCCATCCTGACAGTCTGGCCTAGGCATGCTCACAGTGTTCCCTTGAGTTGGCAAAGGAATTGGGCAATATTTTAGATTTCCTCAGAGATGGTATAGCTTTCCAGCAGTTACAAAGTGATCAGCTTCCACTATGTGCTTCTGCTATTGTCACTGGACACGGTCCATGGAAGTCACAAGAGTGGTGAGGGAGAACCTTGACTCCATCCACCAGGGGACAGGTCACAGGTTTGCTGACTTCCATCACAGCAAAAGAAGTTTCCGGATGTGTCAGTGAGAGATATAAAGGGATTTATTATGTGGAATTTTAAATAGATGCTCAAAAGAGTAAGTGGGTGCTTATTGCCTTAGCTGAGTATATTTATCAGGGTTTGGGGGTAGAACTTGCAGATCTGTGGAAAGAGGTGATTCAGTAACAGATGAAAGGTGACAGCTCTTTTTGAAAGGCAGAGGTGCTAACCTATTTATAGGACGCAGCCCTCACAGGTTGTAGAGCTGTAGTCCATCTGTCGAGAGAAGCCCATTTGTAGGTTAAGGGAATGACCAAGGCTTTTTGTGTCTTTAAGGACCTTAGGGTTTTTTTGTTTTTTTTTTTTTTTTTTTTGGACTGGACTTGGGTGCTAATCCTGCAGTTTTTATTAAAAGTACAATTTTTAAATGATGGTGTTTCTTGTCACTATTTTACCTATTTTATCCTGCCCCACTGTGATGTACCAACCATGGACTAAAGCCTATGAAATCATGAGCAAAGGCAAACCTTTCCTTTTTTTGAACTGATTGTCTCAGAAATACTGCAGCTGACACACTCAGCAGTGTGTCTCCTTTCTTCTGTAAACTGGCCTACTGGATCATCAATGAGGGGCTTGTAGAACCTGCACATTTACAGCCAATCAAAAGTACATCTGGGGGGCCCGGGAGATGGCTCAGTGGAATAAGCGCTTCCCTGGCAAGCGCAAGGGCCTGAGTTC
>NDGM011028593.1:0-21653 GCA_002564305.1 Octomys mimax
CTTTAAATGTCACTGAGTCAGTTCAGCAGTGCCCTTGGGTACCCAACTGCAGTTTATGTGGTAGGGCCTTGGGGCAGGCCACTTCATTGTCCCCAAGGGAGAAGACGTCACTTGCAGATGGGTCCTCCCTCCTCCCCAGAACACTCACCCAATCCCCTGCCCATCCTGAGGCCTGAGGGCCCCTGTACTCCACAGGAAGAGGGCTGAGCTGCCCTAGTGTGTAAGGCCCCACCAGCAGACTTCTAAAATAACCCAGGCACAGAAGGCCTGGAATGTAGCTGGGCTTATATTTGGAATTGCCGTTGGAAACAATCCTGGCCAAATGTAACACCCATCTGTTCAGGATGGTTTGGAGTAAGAAAATGAGGTGGGTTCAGCAGGAGGGGGCTGGGCGGCTCTGAGATTCTGGACTGGAGAGTGTCAGGTCCTCTAGCTCTCCTATGGCCCTGGAGCCCTCAGCCCCTCCAGCCAGGGCTGCTGTAGTCCCTGGGGTCACTTCCTTGACTAGAGCAGTTTTCCATTCGATGAAACTGGTCTCTCAGTTGGTCTTTCTTCCTGAGCCTTTTACCCATTGGTCAGTACTTCAGGTCTACAGAAGTCTGCTTCCTGCTGAGTCTTCTCATCCAAGGAGATCCACTCCCCCCTCCCTTTGCCTTTTGGCACCTAACACTGAAGGCTCACAGGAACGGGTTGTGATTCACAGAAGAGCGTTCTGTGTTTACCTCAGCACACTGCAAATGGATGGAAATCCACCCTCTCACCTGGGTGGGGTGCTTTTGCCTGACTGGAACACTGCACATGTCTCAGACTTCCCCCTGGGATTACTTCCTGACCTCTGAAGAATTGTGTGGAATTAGTAGACTTTTTCATGATGTTATTTTAAATTGTTTTTACTTTAATGAAATACAAGTGGATATTAATAAAATATAAGTACTCTTCTATGAAAAAATAAGAGTTCATAACAAAATAATTAGGCAATAGCAATAGTTAATGTACTGTGGCTCATGATCTTAAAAGAATGGCCAAAATGTTACTTAGCATATAAATCACAGACAAATCTTACAAAGGAGAAACAAACAAAAGGACAGAACTTTCTTGTCAGTGAACAAAAAGAAACTACTAGTATAAATGAAACAAATTGGCATATATCTTAAAGTATTTTTTTTGAAACAGTATCTTAATTTGGGAATTACTTGAACTCCCTATTTTGTTTATCTCCTATTTTGCTCTTCATCATGCAGTCATTTTTAATATAAAATCAAGGCAGGCTTCAGTACTCTTGTTCTATTTATGAGCCAAATGCCCAAAAGAAATATTATGCCATGAGGGGAATAAATCTCAGTATGATGGATTTTTACAAAAGATTTTATGTGTTAGAAATCTAATTCCATTGAATGGTTTGGATAATTCTGTGAGTATCTCCCTTAGTAAGAACTCTGGGCTTGGGGGTGGTGAGATAGCTCAACAGACTAAGTGCCTACTTAGGCAAGTGTGGGAACCAGGGTTTGATCCTCGGCACTGCATGCCATGCTGACCCCGCCCTGGGTGTGCTGAGGCTGCGCGTAGTAGCACATGCCTGAAATCCCAGTACTGGAGAGGCTGAAAAGAGGGGGATCACTACAAGTCCAAGCTGTATAGTAAGACCCTGTACCAAATACATTAAAAAAATAAAATAAAAGAATTCTAGGCTTGGACTTGTTAAATGTAGGCTTCATCAACAGTTTTAGGACTAATTTCTATTGATATAATTACCTTGGCCATACTGTTGCTAGGACTGATTGGAAATATGTGAGCTAGGAAGGACACCCATCACTCTCACATGGAAACCCTCAGCTCATGCAGCTGAGCCTCATGCCAACATCCATGCAAATCTGACAGGCATTTACTGGCAGCTCTTATGTCCTTTTGTGAGTGGCCTGCCATGTGTCAGTGACAGCATGTTTCTGCCTTGGTGCATGTTCTTTCAAGAAGGAAAATAGCACAGTGATGCTGGAGTACCAGTAGTTGGCTGACAGCACAGGGGATGCGTTCACATGTGTCTGATTTTCTCATGGGTCACTTAGCACATTGATTACTCATCTTAAGGCAAGTCCTTTTAGAAAGTCTGACTTATCGGTGTAAGATCAACAAGACAGTCCGTTCTGGTGTATGTGTAGATTCAGACAATCTATTGACAGCTCAAGATGACTAAGGGACATCTTGGGCACAGGATGAGGATGAATTCTCAAGGGTCTTGCAGAAGGTGCTCTGCTGGCTGATGCTGTAGTAATAAGATCAGCTCTGGTCCCTAGGAAAGGATGTGTGAGGAGTTATGGTGTAACTACAAACAAGGGTGGTGGAGGAGGGGCCCTGCTGTGCACCCTGCAAGGGGACCTTGGCTTCTACAGAGGTGTGTGTGTGTGGCTGAGTCCCAGGTGGAAACAGCCGGTGTGATCACTGGTGCAGATTTGCAACACCAGAGCCGTGGTGCATAGTGGGATCACAGAGCTGCCTTCTCTTGGAAGAGGAAAACAGGCTGGAGATGTTAGGGAAATGGGAAATGTGGAACTGAGCAGGGAGCGGTCTACTTAGAGCCGTGGGGCCATAGCTGGCATCGGCCTGGCTCGACCCAGGCAGGAAGCACAGCTGGGGCTTGTGTACGTGGTCAAAGGCACTGGCGGGACTGTGAAGGTCTGAGGAAGTATATCAAGTGAAAAGGAGGAAGAAGTACCTGGAGAAAACCGCAACAAAGGGGGATTCATGAAGCTAAAGCCAGGAAATTCTTACCTTCTCTGCAAGTAGAAATGGAGGAGAAAAAGGAGGAGGAGACTCACGACTCAGAAGTTCTATTAACAAAAAATCATCCTGACATCTGCTAAAATAATAAAGCAGACATTATGCAGAGCCATTACCTTAGGAATAGGGACTGCTGTGATGGGAGGAGAGGAGGGAGATTGAGCTCAACTGAAAACATACAAAAAAGGGACGGATTTTATGTCCAAGGTGCTGGGTGAGGGACTGCTGGGTGGAAAATTACGGAAGGTAACCTTTCAAGAGAAGGAGGATCCTAGCTATACCGGCCCTATAGGCTTCTGGCTGAAGAGAGCCAGACATCTGGGCAATGAGAACCAGTCCGATCAGAGGGTGATCGGATCTAGGTGATGCCGAATTCTAAATCAGCTCAGCAGTGTCTAAAACCTATTTCAATGGATTTCGTTTTAGGATTGAATTGGCCTGCATGAGTGAGGTTCCTGAACTGGGTGATGCTTTATTTTTGTAATAGAAAGGTGTCCTGATAAGCTGAGCAGACTGGGTGGAAATGTCAGCAGCAGGGTGTAGAAGATGCATAAGCAGAGAACAAGAAGTGGATTGGTTGTTTCAGTTGCTTTTTCGGTACAGGTTAAAGCAGAGGGGACTTATCATGCAGGCTCGGTTGACTGGCCCCTTTTGACTGGCTGCTGCATCCTTTGTATTATTAAAAACCAACTTTTCTAAATTCACTTTAATTACAAGACACCTAAGGCCAGTGATTCAGTGTTGATTTGATCTAGGGTGTTGGCCCCAGTCCAGAAGCTCAGCCCCAAGCCCTGTCCTCCCATGCATTTTCTTTAACAGTAGAATTCTTGTTAATATGTTCAAGGGCAGACATGGGTGACTGAAGCCAAGTTTGGTCATAGAAGACCATCAGCTTGTATGGGAAACGTGGTTACCTGCACATGAGTGTGCACAGGTCATAGTCCATGGGGTAACACAGTTGTCTGCAGGTACATATATGTGGGTGCTTTAATGCTGGGTGACAGATCAGGTCCCTATGAGTCTGGACAGACACACTTAATACTTTCTTAAAATGTTAGGGATGTCTATGGAAAGAGCTGGGAGTCTCATGAGGGACTATAACACTGCAAGAGTAACAGGCGGTCTGGGTTTGTTCCCTCCAAGAGGAATGAAGAAGAGAAGGTATATAAAATTTTCATGGCTTCTCTGTACATGATTGTTGTAATCTGATGTTGCAGAAACAGAGCCTGGACTGGAGGTGACTATAAAGCATTAAAATAAATAAACAAAAAAATCCACCTCTCCCCGGCTGACTATTGTTGGGAGCAGCTCAGACTTGTCTGAGCTGGAGGTTCTGTGGTGTGTGAAGAGCAGTGGTGAGAGGGAAGAGGGGAGGGGCCTCGACTGCAAGAAAGGGAGAGAAATGGTTGGGTTTTAATGAACAAAATGAGATCATGTAATTGCACATTGATTTTCATTGTCACCCAAAGGGCGAGATTTCACATTGGTAGATGGTAAAATTATCCATTTATTTTATTCACAGGTTGTACTCTGACTATCTCTACTTTGCAAGTTCCAATAAATCCGCAGATGACTTCCATGAAAAAGTGGCAGAGGCTCTGCAGCTGTTTGAAAATTGCATGCTTGATTATTCGCTGCGCGCCTGCGTCTACAACAACACCCTCAACAATGCCATGCCGGTATGTATTCACTGAGCACCCTGCACGGAGCAGGCTGCTTTGTGGTGTGTGAGGGGCACCGTGGCCCTGGGTTTAGCACAGCAGCTCAGGCGGCAGCGTTTTAATGTGCAAATGCCACTCAGCTGCCTTTGAGAGGTGGCAAATGGGACAACAAATCCACGGACATAAAAGCTGGCAATCTGGATGGCCCTTTCAGGGGGCTCCTTGCTTTCTTGCCTGCTGATCAGCCAGTCACAGTGCTGTCCCCTCCTTCTGTGAAAGAACCAGGGAGCATTTAGGAAGATTACCATTTAGCAAGACTGCTAAAACACACCCAGCAATTAGAGTCGCAGACGGGAGGACACCTAGCTCTTGAATTGCATTAAGAACATCGCTGTACTATGGATTGTTCTGCCTTAGAAATTACCCATCAGTGACTTTGGATATTCTTTGACAGGGTCTCAATTGAAAAATCTTTCCCATTGTTTCTATTATCCGTTGTTTTTTGTGTTTTCCCTTAAGGAGTGTAACTGTATATTTTCAGCCTTCTTTATGCAATAAATTGTTGGTGGTTGTTTTGTGCCATTTGGCTGAAGATGGTTTTCCAGCTGGCTTTGGGTGGTCCTGAGTGCTTCTTCAGTGGGGTTTGTGCTGCAGGTAGCCAAGGCTTCCACTTGGCCCACAGAAGTGTTTTCCAGCCTTGCTCTACCCAGTGGGCAAGGCATGAGCTGCTCTGGTGGAGGCTAGGACACCCCAGGGCAGTGGGGCTCAAGGCTGAAGCTCTACTCCCTCTGCTTCATTATCCAGGATGTTTTGTCTGAAGGCAGCGTGCAGAGGCAGTGGGTAGGATACCAGGGTGCCTTGCTGGTGGCCCTGTAATTCACCAAGAAGGGCAGGTGACCACAGCTCCAGGCCTTATGAAGGAGTGGCTTTCAAATTCGACAGTAACGTGGTTCAGGTCCCAGCTCCCACATTTCCTAGCTGTGTGACTTCAGGAAGCTGTCTTAGCTTCTGAGACTCCCTTGCTTCACCATCAAATGGGGTAGTAGTATTGCTTTCCTATGCTATTGCAAGGTTTAGAGGTTGATGTTCTTCATGTGGTCTTGCATTCCTGCTTTTCTCTACGTTCCTTGCATGGTGCTAGGCTGTGGGGTTGGAGCAGGAAAAGAGCAGGCTTGGGCCTGAGCTCCAGTGAGGCCACCCGGAAGAGTAGATAGAGGCCAAGGGTGCTCTGGAGCCCCACAGAAACCATTGGGATAGAGCACTGGGCAGCGTGCTACCTAGGAGAGGGTGTCTGTGCAGAGACCTAAAGGAGGAGCTGACCAAGGTGACAGAGCACTCTACTCAGTGGCTGGAGAGGGGCATTGACGGCATTTGCTGGAGCAGAGCACTGCCTGGGGTGGGAGGAAGGTAGCCCAGGGCAGGGTGCATGGGCATGTAGCCAGGAACTTGGTGAATCTCAGAAGATGTCTGAATGGGGACAGGAAACCACAAAGGGTTTTCAGTGGAGGATGCATAGCGTGTGAGTATAGGGAATTGTCCTTTCCATCCTCTGATGCTTTGCTGGAACATTCTGCTTGTAGGCAGATGAAAGCAGAGGAAAGCTACGCAGATACATTAACACTTAACATGAGAAATAATCATAGCACAGGGACAGCTGCAAAAGGGTAGGCCAGAGTGATCCAGAGACTTACAGACCTCTCTTTCCATAGGAGAAATAGGGAAGGGAAGTGTCGGGGGAGAAGCATAGGATTTTTAAGGGAGTTCCGTGGGCTGCAAGAACATAACATGACCTGGAAAAAGTACATTCGGCCTACGGAATGAACATAGTTTCTAAAGGGTTCTCTGTGGGACCAAAATAGAGAACGGTGGTGTGTGACGGCCTTCTAGACTTCAGCCCTTCTTCCTGTGCTGAGTTTGGTCTTCTCTGTGTGTGATGTCTCAGTAAGATCAGGGCAGTTATGCTTCTCTTCTTCTGACCAGGGTAGGGAGCTGAGGGGACTTCTCAGAAGGAGAAAACTCTGGCACATTCATTTAATACAAGCTTTACTTGACGCAGGAGGCTTAAGAAGGAAATAAAGACCTGAAGCAACAGCTGGATGTCTTCGTGAGCTACGTTTTCATGAGCGTGGATGGGCAAGCATAGAGTATGAGTGGACGAAGGCAGTGTGAGCTAAGGGTAGGAAAAGGGGGAGGCCTGTTGGCTCAGAACCTCCTATGACTCCTGTGTCTTCATGGGTGAGAGCAGCCTTCCCCTCAGGTATAGGGAGGATGCTCTTCCCCGCTCAGGCCATGCCAGGGATCCTGGCCAGCACCAGGGGGGCAAGTTTTGGAGGGGAGAGTGGCCTTTGTGCTCCTGTAGGTGTCACAGTTGCCAAGGTGCCATGTTCAGGAGCATACTCTGTGACCTCTGTAGTGACAGCTGTTCTACCCTGTGCAGAGAGCAGCTGAGTTAGGGTGGCACGGGGACAGAGGTGTCTCCCAGGAGCTGCTGGACAAGAACTGCTGGCCGAGTCAGGGTAGTGGCAGAGGTAGTAGCACAGAGGAGGCTTCCAGAAATTATGAGGAAGAAGAGGGAAAGGACTTCTGGGTGGATTGGGTCAGGGTGGTGGGATGAAAGGGGAAACCAAATCCTGCACGCTCCGTGCAGTGTCCGGCCTGTTGTGGCCCTGTTGCTAGCTATTACTGTGCTCATGCCTGTGACTGGAGGTCCCCAGGCAGGGATGTAAGAGAGAAGAGCTGAGTCCAGGAGAAAAGTGTTAGGCATATGAAATGAGGACCAGCCTCATCCCAGTGGAGACTTGTTTCCATCAGCAGACACAGGTGTGCACTTTGTGCCCAGCGCTCTCATCAGTGCTGGAAGAAATCTCAGCCCCAACTCAAGGGCTCTGTCCCAGGGCTCCTCTCCTCCTCCTGGGCCCCTGTTGTGCCAGCTTGGAAACCACTGCTGAGAGACCACCATGGGGCCTCATGTAGCCTCCTGCCCACCTCTTGTTCCTCAGCTTAACTGGTTCTGCACTCACAGGACTCAGGCTCAGTGTCAGGAAGGCAATGCGCTGGGCAAGCCATGCAGGCGGACAGGTCCCAGGACTCCTGTTTCCTCCGTGAGGGTGGCCATAGGGCCACTCAGAGTCACAGAGGGTGACCCCAGCATCCACACAGGTTTGTGCCCCTGAGGTCACGTCTTCGGCTGGCTCGCAGATCTTATTTTGTCAACCAGCATCTGTAACTGCAAGGCAGAGAAAGCAGGGAAATCCCTGAGTACTACTAAATGGCGTGTTTTGATCTCCTTAGGGCTTCCTCTTGTAGGAACCCTTCTAGGCCAGTCCAGGAGGAAGCGAAGCAGAGCTCTGAGCTCACCAGGCCTTCAGCTCAGGAAGGCAGAACTTGGTAAAAGGCCTCCATGGGGTCTGGGGTGACACTGCAGCCCCAGCTGGCCAGGTGATCCTGTCTGCCTGATTGGCCTCTTCCCAGGTGTCTCCCTGATGGAGTCCATGGAGAGTACTGCATGTGGCTGGGAACGGATGGATTCAGCCAGTGTGGACTGTACACCAGCATGGCACTTCCATGTAGGCCCTCCCATGCCTGGGGCTTCCTGTGTACAGCTGGGTAAACTGACAGCCTCAGACAGACTGCCTTCTCCTGGAGTCACCTCCCTAGTCAGTGGAAGAGTGGAAGAACTGGAAGGCCCACATGTAGGCCGTGTGACCCAGCATCCTCCAGGATTCCGTGTGTCCCCAACAGTGCAGCCTTGAGTAGATACCTCTGTACACCACTGTGTGACAGGTCCTGGGAACTGAGAAAGAAGGTACAGGGTGGCCTGTGTCTGGGGAGAAGGATTATGTGTATCTGGAGCAAGGCATGTGGCCCCTCTTTGGTGTTCCGCTTTCACCTGGCCTTCTGAACCTTCTGTGTGTGATCCCATGGGACCCAAGAGGAGTTGGTGTGCTACCTAGAGACGGGGACTAAGTCAGCATCACTGTCAGCAGATGACCACATTGAGAGATGCAGTGTCTGCCTGGTAGAGCTTCCAGGAGGGGCTGGAACTGGCTCTTCCAGGCCCTGTTGCCACCAGGTCCTAAATATGCTTAGGCAGAGAGGGACAGGTTGAGGCAGGCAACAGAAGCCTGCTGAGCTGCTGGTTGGCAGGGATAGGAAGAGAGCAGAGCTCTGGACCCTGGCAGAGTCCCCTTGATAGCTGTGAATTGTGCTGCGGTCTCATATATAAGTGCGGGTCTGCATGATGCCTGGTGCTTTAGACCATGGGGAGGGGAGTGGGCCACACCTCTTGCACCTTCTCTGGTGACAGGCAGAGCCTGGGGCTAAGGAGGCTAGATGTGCATTTGTCTATCTTTAAGTAGGTTTCCTGGAAGTGGGATTTCTATAGCCACTTCCTCCTACAAAACAGAGAATGTGCCCCCCCACCCACCCCCACCCCCGCCCCAGTCCACACTCCAGCTGTGAATGTGGGAACACTCCTGAAACCGGGCCATAAGTACCTGAGTGCTGCCTGATTCGCTCCATTTCTGTGCATGCCTGAAAGAAGCATCCTGATTTTTTTTAAAGGGGTGTTTTAAAAACTCCACTGGTGCAAGAGTGGAAGGAAACGGACTCTTGTTAGCAAGAGTACCACCCTCGTTGCTTTCAGATCTCATAGATGCCTAACTTGGCAATAGTGAGCTTTTTAAGAGACCAAATGCTCAAACTGCAATCCAGAACCGTTATTTATTTCAAAGTGCCAACACTGTTATTAAACCTGAATTCAGACTGGCCAAGGGAATGCTTGGAGAGGTTGTGGCTAAGGAGTCGCAGCCTGTGATGTCATTGCCAGGCGCCGCTGACCTTTAGTATGCACATGGTGCCTAGTGTACTGTTACCTGCTGCTTGGCTGCTGGGGTAGTGCTGGGGCGACCTGGCTCATATGCTGACACAGAAGGCTCCGTGTGCCCACTGTGACACACATGCCGTAGGCTTGCCACCACTACCCTAAGTCATCCCTGATTTACAGATGGGGACACTGAGGCCCACAGAGGTGCTCCTGCTGAAGCCAGCCAAGGCTCAAGGTCCAAGTGTGGAGCGCTTAGAAACTCACTGTGTTACCACCTTCCCACTTGGGTCCTAGAAGCAAAGTGTAGAGCCAGCAAGAGGCACGGCTTTTAAATTTAGTTTCTGTTTGGCTGAGGATCACAGGACAGTAGCTAAGTAGGCTCCTCTGGCCCAAGAGATCCCCAGAGCAAGACAGTGGACAGGACAGAACTGGTCAGACATGGCCAGAACAGGTAATTTGCCATTAACCTGGTCCTTTAGAATGAACTCATCAGAAATGCACACTCTACCCTTCCCCTGAAGCAGAAACCTAGCAAGTGGGGACATCGTCTGTCCCGCAGGTCTGCAGTGCGTGTGCTGTGCCTTCAGGTTTTGGAACCATCTTGGCTCTAGAGCCTTCTCACCCTTTCTTCTCTGCCCCAAGATGCCTTTTCTTCTTGTTAAAGGACTTCCTGCCTCTCAGGTTTCCTTTAATCTCATCTTCCGTTTTCTTTGGCCACCTGGTTCGTTTTCTCCAAGCTTGCGTCACGCTGGTGAGTACAGATGCTTGTTCCGTTGCCATTTGGCTGAGGATCCAGGGTTCTGGGCTCCTGCCTAGAAGGAGTAGCACCTCCGTCTCCTAGCCTGGTACCTAGGACATGGCCTGAACACAACAGTATTTTCTGAATGCACAAATGAAGTAGAGGGCATTTGGGAGGCTCGTGGGGAGGAGCTCCAACTGAAATCCTGAGCAGTGGACAGAGAGACTCCATGTGGCGCCTGGCTGGGAGAAGCTGGGCCTGCACAGGCGCAGCTCAGCACTAACTCCCTTGCAGTGCTCCTTGAGTGTCCCTGCGGTGGTCTCAGGACTCCCCTGTGCTGCTCCATGGCTGCTCTGAGGGGCTCCTGGGGCTCCGTCTTAGCGCTCCCTGGGCTCCTCAGTTTCTCCCTTGGTGCTTGGGCCTCCGACTCACATTGCCTCCTGGCCCTAAGCCAGCCCATCTGCTGGAGGGCCTGTGCTTCTATCAGTGAGTCAGCTCTCACCCGTAGGTCTAAGGCTTCTCTTAGCACCGCATTTTCTTTTTGTTGGTGGCGGTGGTGAGACAGAGTCTTGCTGCATGGGACGCAGGAAGTGCACCTCCTCCCCGCCTGTAAGGAAAGCCCCGCTGCAGGTCTTTGTAGTGGGAAGAGGTGGGGATGTGCAGAAGATGGGCCTAAACAAGGTTTCAGAGAATGGTTTGTCATCACACCGGGTACAGGGATACGCTACACCTACTCTGAACACCTGCATCCTGCCATAAACATCTGGCATCTTTTCTCCGAGAAGACTCTCAATTCACAAAGGCAGCTTCTTTACAGACCAACCTGTTCATCCTGGCCTTTTCTGAAGCAGGGGAGGGAGGGGGGTAGTTTGCTTGTGAGCTGGCCAGGGAAAGAGAATTGCAAAGCCATGCAAGGCCTGTGATTTAACAGCGTGATGTTCTCTTACCCATTCTTCTGTGTTGAAGGCAACACATGTATTTGTTTCTGAAACTGGCATGTACTAATTTTCTCTGTAGCTTCAGCCCGGCTTGAGGTCTGTTTTATGAGCTGGTGTGTAAGGTAGGGAAGAAGTGTGGGCTGGAGGCAGCTAATGAATTTTGGAGATAACTTTTCTGTTCCTTCCAATTGTTTTTCTTCCCTTCCATCTACATCGTTTGAAAAACAATGAAATGGAAAAAGAACACAGAGAGAGATGAAGCTAGTTAGCAACTGCACATATTTTGCCAAATGTATTGTTAATACCTTGTTGAACAATCCTACGGAAAACCAGACTGAGCCTGGTGGAGGACCTTGTGTGGGCTAGCTTGTCAACAGAGTCATGTTCCCTGCTCTTAGGGGGCTCAAGGTCAAGCTGGGAACGAAGCAAGGACTGCAGGGCTTTGCCTCAAGGAATGGGAGCCCTGAGGAGGAGGACGGGCTGGCAGGCACGCCACATGGGAGGGAGGAGCTAGAAGTTCAAGCAGACTGAGAGCTTTCTGCACGAGGAGGTGAAGTCTGAGCAGGGGCTGGCCACAGCCCACCGTGCCTTACAGAGCACCTGCTGGTGGCAGCACAAGGGACGGGCATCAGAACAGGAGGCGGGGCATCTGGTTGGGAGCTGTGCCCATGGTCTTGGACAAAGAGCAGAGTGCAGCAGGGAGATGGTGAGAGAGGCTGTTCCCACTGTCCTCACTTTTGACAACTGCATGTTCTGGAGGGAGGCCCCCAGGCACCCTCAGAGTCCATTAATGTTCTAGAAGGGCTCACAGAGCACACCAAAGGCTGCTGTCCCCTGGACTGTGACCCATTCCAGGGGAGGGAAGCAGATTGACATTAGCCAAGGGAAGAAGTGTGTGGGGCAGGGGAAGGAGGGTGGGGCTGGGGTGATGGTGAGTACTGGGTCCAGAGATTCTGGTCCTTTCTTTCCTGGAGTTCTGGGTGGTGTGGTGCAAGCGCCTCCCTGCTGTGATGAGAATGTGACCACTCTCATAGGATGTTAGTGCCCAGAGGTCTTTCCAGGGCTCAGGCATGCATCAGTCTGCAGCTGACCTTTAGTCATCAGTCCCTACAGAGATCAGGACTGCACCCCGCCCCCCTGTGTCCTGGTACCCCTTTGTGGGTGACAGCATTAGCTTGTCTGTGGTCAAAGCCTCAGGCTAACTACACTATTCCTGTAGGGAAGCACATTCCAGGGAACTGGCAGTCACCTCCCTGGAGCCAAGGGCAAAGGTCAGACCTCTCTTGGCGGTTAATTCTTCATGATCCATTTTACAGTTTGGTGCAAGAAAAGGAACAGAAGGAAGATGACCAAGGCAATGAATAGGTGCAAAGGGGAATGGATTTACACCTATTGGATTAATGCCATCCTAATTATATTCAGATACTTATGCACACTTGTTTCACTGCACTGGACTGGCACTGAGACACCTGGGCTTGCTTTTTCCCAGCATACTGTGTGCAGGGCATAGAGGTCACACCAGGAGCAGGATCACAACTGAGGTGTTCTGCAGAGCACATGTGTGCTCCCAGCTGCTGCAGCCTCGACCTCTTTCCAGGACTGCAGTCCTCGCCCACAGTGTGGAGGTGGGCAGCTACCTATGGGAGTTGGTAAGAAGCACATAGAGCCCTCAGTGAGGGTATGTTTTGCTCTTGTAGCACAAAGCTCCTGATGAAGATGCAGGAGCATGTGCTAAAATGCAGCTTCTGAAGGCGGTCATTAGCCAGGATGCCTCTCTTATGTTGGTTTGTAGTGAAGTGCCGTAATGCTCCTGAAAAACTGCCTCCAGAAGTAACATCCCTGTCCTCTTCCCTAGGTGAGGCTCCAGGTTGGGCTGTATGCTGTGTACCTTCTGGATTGGCTCACCGTTTTTAATAAGGAACAGTTCCTCATTCTGCGCCTGGAAGACCACGCGTCTAATGTCAAGTACACCATGCACAGGGTCTTCCAGTTCCTGAACCTGGGTATGTGTTACGCTTCAGATATGGGCGGCACAGCGCGAGCCTGAGATCACTGGCTCTCTAGGAGGGTGCTGGGCCCAGTGTAGCCACAGTGAGCTGGGCAGAGAGGGCTGCCCGGGAGGCCGGTTCAGTACCTGTTTGTCAAGTAGCACCCGCATGTGGGTCATTGGGTACAAATGGCAGGGGAGGACTCTCCAGGCAGAGGAAGCTTACAGTCTAGTAGAGGATGAGAAGGGGGCTGCAGGGCAGTACACTGAGTGACGAGCTGCCCGCTCTTTGTAATGAGAGCCCAGCAGTCTCAGTGCTGCAGAAGCTTCATAGAAGCAAAGGGAGCAGTTTGAGCTTTGAAGGGATGGCCCTGTGACCATGGGTGGCCGGAGCAATGCTAGAGGAGGTAGGAGCTATGGAGGAAGGAGCAGGCCCTGGCATCGCTGGGGGAATCTCTAGAGTCAGGGCTGCAAGGCTGGGTTTGGCTGCTGGCCGTGGCTCTGGGGAGGAGCCCAAGGATACCAGGCAGGGGTTCTGAGGGACACTGGGCCAGCTTGCGTGACACTAGTTGTAGCAGTGGCTGACAGAGGCACATGAGCAAAGGTGCAGAGTGCTACCTAGGTGGGTAGTCACCAAAGACCTCCTGGAAGGCCAAGTAGGGTCAGAACAAATCATGTTTCTTCCCAGAACACTTAGGGGGCTCTCTGTAATGATCTTGCCTGGGAATCTTGTTAAGTGAGTATTTTTTGAACTATTCCTCCCTACCACTGGGACTCAGGACCCTTTAGTCATCTTTTCTCTTCCCCTTTTTTGGAGCACTGTTAATGTGTCAAAATAGGGTCACTTTGTTCTTTGATATAGTTACCTGCGGTCTCTGTTGCATTAATGAGCTCATCCTTTGTCTTTAAGAAGGACAGCAAGACCCATTTTCTATCTGGCATAACCCTAGGACNNNNTACACTAAGGACTTTGGCCAGATCCTAAGAGCCTGGGCTCACGAGGCCAGAGCAGTGATGGAGGCGGATGGGTTTAGCCTGTGAATAGCTTGTGGGCAAGCCGGGCAAGGGTAGAGTGGCAGCCCCTGCTGGCTCATCCCAGGGCCTGTCCTCAGGATGCATGTCCCATATGTGGGTCCTGGACACAGGTGGCCTATCCCCACTACAGCTTCTTCACAGCAATACACATAGCTCCTGGGTGCAGAGCCCTAGGCATTCAGAGCCTGAAGTGGAAATGACTGTGGGAGAATCCCAGAAGGCTTGCTAGAAGGTAAAGCTCAGGCCCTGAACTGTGCCTGGCAGGTCATACAGCTATCCAAGACAGGCCAAGGGCAGTGGAGAGCAGCCCATGAAGGGCATCCGGACTTGAATCCCTGAGGTGAGCCTTAGGCAGAGGTGGCATCTTAAAAGACCAGCCAGGCTGCCTTGAAGGTGGAGTCAGACACCAGGCCACAAGATTTCTTTGCAAGTTCATAATGGTAGTTCTGCTTTCTCCCTCATCTCCAAATGGATATCACCAAAGAATTTGAATCCTCAAACGTGTCCCACTTAAAAGAATCTCCTGTCTTAGCCTGAAGTATAACTGGGATTTTTGCAAAATTCTGCCATCCTTTCAGCTCTGTAAGCCTCTTTCCCTTCCCTTCCAGGGCCCCTAAGTGAAAAGCAAGAGGCCTTGATGACCAAGAGCCCAGCATCCAACGCCAGGCGTCCTGAGGATCGGAATCTGGGGCCCATGTGGCCAGTCACAAAGAAGATTCTGCAGGATTTCTACGGGCCTTTCAATGCCAGGCTGGCGCAGGTTCTTGCTGATGAAGCCTTCGCGTGGAAGACACCCTGAGAGCCGAGTGCTTTAGGCACTGGGCCCACCGACTCTATCATTGCCTTGACTCTAACAGTCTCTGTGGGTAGGGAGCCGTTTTACTCACAGCGAGGAGAAACCCCTGGAGACTCCAGTCTTCTCTTTCTCCCCAGGCACTTGTTAATTATCTCCATTTCAGAACTTCCTTTCTGATGTTCTATAGCTCAGAGGCCCCCTCACAGAGTCCCTCTACCTGAGGCCGCTGGCTGCTGGAAGCTGCACTTGGCAGGAATTCAGCTCTGCTCCAGGAGTGCTCAGAGCTGTGAGGGGAGGCCATGGGAGGTCACCGCTGAGCTCTGCCTGCCCACCCTCTGGAGTCTGGGGCTTGACAATTCTGGGATCAGATTAAGCAGCTAGAGGCCATGGCCCAGGGGTTACCAGAACTTCAGTTTCACATGCACTTTCCAGCTCGGAACATTCTCTATTAGATCTTGGCCTCATCTGTGCAGAGCCCAGCCTCTCTGGAGAATGGAGGCTCTTTGATTTTCATTTTCACTCCCCCAGGTCAGCCCTTCTGCGACATTAACAACAAGCCCCACCTCCTCCCTCCCTGTCCTCGTACATTTGTGTTTAGCATAGAAAATGGATATATGTAAAACATGCTGCTTCTTGCATTTGCCTGCCCCTAGCTCTCTTTTCTACTTCTTTACATGTTTATTTAAGAAATTCAGTTTATATTTGGAGGGGAAAGTCCTGCCGTCAGTGCTAGAATAGAGCAACTTGAGGAACTGAACGCTTCCCGGTCGATCTTGGTAACTGAAGCCCTCATCGTGCATCGAGGGCCGTGCGAGAACTGAGCGTATTTCATTTTTTCTTCTGCTGGCCACATGTTCCGCCCCTTCACCTTCCCAGCTGGGGGGAGCTTGTTATCCATGTTTTCCACCAAGGGTGGTCAGAGTTCCTTACTCCAGGCACTGTGAGGCATTTGTGTCCTGAATTGGAAACACAACGCACAAGCTAAACTTGGACTGAACATGGAGTCCTGGGTTGTGGAATGTGATTGCCAAGAGCAGTGTTCCTCACGGAACTTTCCAGTCCTTGGGGCAGCGTTGTTCAAGGTGCATGTGCTGAAGGTCTTGGAAGTTGTGAGGAAGACTGGAGAGGGTGTTAAGCCCACTCGGCGGACCCAGGACAGGAGGCCAAGCATTGCGCTGAGTGTTGCTGAGAGAGGCTTCCTGTCACCTGTTGTTCCCAGAACACTAAATTCCTGGCTGTAAACTGCACGTGCGAGGTGGCCTGGCTTTGGTGGAGTGAGGATCTGTGATTGCTCAGCGGTCCAGTCCTACTGCTGCGATCATTCTGTCATCAGAGGCAGGAGCCCAGCCTACGGGAAGGTGCACACGGAGCTCTCAGCACTGGTGCGTCCGGCCCGGGTTCTGCTACTGAAGGAGCTGTGTTTTTTGAATACCCACGTGCAAAGACCAGCCCCACCTTCCCCTCGCAGCCAGTGCTCAGAGCAGCAGCCAGTGGGAAAATCTGGCCTGAGCACAAGGACGCTTTAGGGAGATATCACTTCAGAGTGTGCGTGTGTGTGTATTTATTTGGAGCAGAGCGTGTGCATGTGTAGGTGTGTTTTCTGAGTGGGTTCCCCTCAGTTCTGTCACTAATGAGGCTCCTCCACTCTGGACAGGAAGCCCTTGCAGATTCATTCTCTGCCAATTAACTTGTTTTTTCCAGTATATATTTTACTATTCCACACCAACCATGATTACGAGGGATTTTCCTCATGCACTTCTATGCATGTGAATAACATGTAGTGTAATCTGCTTCTTACAGAAGTACTACTTGAAGATATTATTTCCAATATTATTTGGTTCATTACTGATCTTTTTTATATACACAGGCCCACCCCTTCTGTGCCACCTAGTGCCATCAGACGTGGTGTTCTCTCTCGGGCCTCTCCAGAGGCCACATCTGTTGCCTTCGTTCTCTCTCTGTTGAGACCCAGCTCTTGTTGATAGCACAGGTTCCATTTCGGGCGGTGGCTCACTAGCCTGTCACCCCAAACCAAAGCGAGATGGAGTGTTTCTCCCAACCTGGTATTGGAGTTACTTTGTGTTCCCACAAGCCGTGGATGGATTGTATGAAACTGTACTCCCTTAGTCCTGTAAGGTATGTTATGTGAATCACTGTTATGCTGTACTTTTAGTAATATTTAACATAATTAAAGATGGACCCAAGCGACTGGTGCCTGAAGAGTCTGTGCCCCTCTTGTTCCAAGCAGCCTGTCACTTTCTTCCATATCATGTCAGATGTGCAGGAGCCTGGTGGAGGCCGGTCAGCACCCACCTGGGCCAAACACTCCCCTCCCTGTATGTGAGGGGACTTAGTGCAGAGGGCAGCCAGTCAGAGGAGGGTAGGATCCTGCCCTTAGCAGCAGAAAGAAACTCAAGCATGGAGACAAGGGTGAAGATGTTTTGGGAACTTCCTGGAAGAGTTGAGGGTGCGAGTAGGGGTGGTGGTATGGTTTAGCTGTAGTGGGCCTCCATTGTTTTAGATGTTGGAGTTTGCAGGGGTGACCTCACCCCTCTGGCTTTCATGACTTCCATGAGTTGAGAGTCCAAGACCCTTGTGTCTCTAGGTGCATGTCATCATCACTAGACTTTCAGTATCCTGCTGGGCTCATTAGGGGCTAGGGTACCGACTACTGTGGACTACATAGCTTAGACAACAGACCTTTGTTCTTTCAGTTCTGAGGCTTGGCCAAGGCCAAGGTGCCAGCAGGTTGGTCTCTTCTCTGTGCGTGCCCTCCTCTCCTCAGGAGGACACCAGTCAGATTAGACAAGGGACCACCCCAATGACTTCATATAATTTAATCATTTCCCTAAACATTTTGTCTCCAAATATAGTCATATTCTGAGGCACTGGGGGCTTGAAGGGGGACACAGTTCAGAGGTTGTCTCAGACATGGTGCTTGGGAAACCTGGGCCGTCCTGGCATAGCATGGACCCTGGTTAGGAAGATGTCTCTGAGAAAGCCTTGTCTTTCTTGTGCTGCCCTTGACATGATGCACTGGGGTTGGGGAATTGGTGCTCAGGCTGAGAAAAGAGGAGACCACATCCCTTCAGCATAGGCCAGGAACAGCTTAGCTCAGCAACAGTGTCTGCTCAAGGAGGAGGGGGAATGTATGGGGGAACTGGGAACAGGACAGCTGAGGTGGGGCTCTGAGGACTCCCTTTCTCTGGACCTCTTCCCAACACCCCTCTGCCACGTGGCCACCCATTCCCCTCAGGAGCCAGGTCAGGAATGATTCTGATGAGGCTCACGCTCTTCCTCCAAATGCTCCTACCTGGGATTGGAGGCAAAAGCCACAATCTTTGTCAAGGGGAAGAAGAGTGCCATGTAGGTTGGGGACTCCTCCTGTGGCTCCACTTGGCCAGAAAGGAAGGTGGATCTTGTGGAGACTCATAGGAAAACATTGCTTTGTCAATTTGGATTTTCCTAGAACTTCAGGGCCCACAAGTCCCTTTTTCCATGTAAGAGAACTTATGTCCTGGTTTTTGGGGTTACAATGTGGTCATCTTTGGAGGTCATTATTCAGCTGACCATGAAAGGTAACCAGTGACCTGGTCAGCAGATGGGCCGATGTGGGTACCCAATAGCCCATCTGTGTGCTCTTCCCTGTGAGGCCCTGACAGGGCTTAGTGGGCAGCAGCTGCCCAGGAGAGAGCTGAGCTGCTGGATGGCTGACCTGCCCTGGATGTCCTCAGTCGGAAGTGGTGGAGCTAGTGATGGTTTCACATGTGTAGAGGCAAAAGCACAGAGTACCCAAGGAGTGCCCGGAGGGCATGGAGGGCCCCAGGGGAACTGGTGGTCCAGCCCCAGGAGCATGGGGGTGCTGGTAAGGGGCAAGGGATGAACTAGTTAATTAAAGGGGCATCATATGACAAATGTATAAATAAAGGCATGGCGGTGGTTGGGTGGTTCCTTTCCTCCTACTTGGAGAGGGGTTTCCACCTGACCTCAGCTTTCTGTCTCTATTTCTCCATCCTTTTATCTCCTTCCTCCAGGAACTTGGAGAGCCATGCTGGATGTGCAGCAGTCCTCTTGCCCTGATCTGAGTTGGAGGGACAAGAGGTTAAATCACAGGCCCTTCTATGCTGTTGCTCCCCAGGAAGATCCCCAGTGAGAAAAGACCCTGGTTTTAGCCAAGACAGAGCTGTCTCTCCTCTCTGGTAGCAGTGATTTTTTGAATGCTTATGGATTTGCTTCTTCCTATGATGTCACACCGTCAGCTCCCCAGCAGGCCTACTTGTACCCACAAGTCCACTTGGAGTTCTCAAGTCCGGCTGTCACTGAGTTTGTTATACTTCAGAGAGAGAAGCTTGTGAAAGACACAAAACGGAAATATTTTCCCGTCTCCAAGAGGATGTCCTTTCACGGCCCTGTGACCTCCAAGGCCCCAGTCTCATCTCCTTCACAAGGCTGATATCTAACCTCCTTCGCATTGTCCTCCTGATGGCCCCAGGCTGGCCTTGCCCCCTGGAATCTACTAGTGGCCAGTGGGAGGTCAGTGGGTCCCTGTAGGTTGCAATCCTTGGGGAGCCCACATGCTAACACAAGGGTAGAGACAGTGGACTCTCATGGAACCACTGCAGGGCAGGGATTTGGGCTCGGCAGAGCAGCTGTGCACTTTAATGGCTGCCTGCATGTGGCCGTGTACTTCTCTGGGCCCAAGGGCCCTAGGGCAGGCCTGTTGCTGGGCTCTTCACTATTAGGCCCATGGCAGAGGAGGCAGGATGTATGTGTATGACTCTGAGCAGCAGGGCTGGCTGCCCTGTGGGTGCCTGCCTGGCTTGGTGTCTGGTGCATATAGAAGATTGTGAATGGAGCCTTCTGGCCCACAGTGAAAGCTCCTCTCTGGGGCAGCACCCTGGGGGAGCCTGGGCTGCCATGGCACTCTGAGGGGGCTTTCTGGGTGCTCCCCAGCTCTCTGCTCCCTGAAAGGCCCCTTGAGCACCAGGCCCTAGTAAAATCTAGAAACAGACCTCAGTTGAGCCTGAAACTCTGGCCTCCCATAGACATGTGATTTGCCCAAGGTAGCACAGGAAGGTGACAGCAAGGACCCTGAGCTGTGGCTCCTGGCGGCCCCCCTCCTGGCTGAGCAGAGAATGGTGGAGAAGTGCCCACCCACCCTGCTACTCCCAGGCCTGCCTGCCTCCCTGTCTTCTGTTTTTCTCCACCAGAAAGGGTGGTCTGATTTTCACCCACTGAACCCTGCGCTCTTCGACCCCTGAAGGAAGGAGGTAGAATGAGCTCTGGGTCTCAGAGAAGCTGGATTAAAGGCCTGGTGCCCTGGCAGAGGGCTGGGACAGCCATCTCATAGCCTTGGGGGCACTATCATGTCCCTATTTGTACTCATAGGTCTGATGTATGAGAGGGTGTCAGAGCTGACAACATAAACTGAGGGTCAGAGGTATACCACTGTCCCAGGTCACACAGCTCAGGTTCTTAGACGAAGAGTAGGTGGTGAGCTCAGATATCCTTCTGTTAAATGTTGGTGTCAGTGCTTTTAACTGTGGTGCACACCACCCCTGCCCTGCAGCCTGCCCTCACCTCCTGCCTGTATTCTGAGCACCAGGACTCCTCCTCTTGCTTTTAGCCTAATTTCAAATGCTCCCCGGGGAGGACAGTGGCCTCTGGGGTCTGCTAGCATGGAGCTTTCTGTGGGACTACCCGTGCTGGGCTCCAGTTGGTGAGCAGAGTCTACAGAGGACAGAGAAGGCTCGACTGCCCAACCCCAGCATGCTGCTTTCCTTCCAGCCAACTAGTTAAGTCTCCCACATGCTCAGACCCAAGGACTGGTTGTGGCTGGGAGTCCCCTGAGACCTAAGTCACAACTGTGGGCTGCCCCGCCCTCTGGACTCAAAGGCATCAAGGTCACACCTGAGGTAGAAATTATACAAAGAAAAAACAACATTTCATTTTACCAGTAGAACTTTCTGGAACATCTGCTTTGTACAAGGTGGTGGGCCGGCAGGGGGCAGGACAGGTTGTTCATTCCCTTACTCACCAAAATCTCCCAGTGAATATATTCATTTGTATTACAAACATATATGGATTCCAGCATTTTAGAAAACAAGTTTTGGTAGAGACCCTACTGTGAGGTAGCCAGAAGAGCAGACGCGATTCCCACCCCACCCCTTTCCCAGGGTTCACTGCAGAGTGCACGCATTGATCAGAAACAGACACATCTGGTACTGTGATGCAGAACTGCAACAGCTGTGATGAGAGGGTCTGGGCTAGGGACACATTCCTGATGAGACCCCCATGCCTTCTTAGCCACTGTCACTTCCCTGTCTGCCTCAGAGACCAAGGAGAAGATGGAACTGGGGACTCTGATTTCCCAAAGCATCATGGGAGCCACTCCCTGTACACGGCAGCCCCTTCTCAGCCCATGCTAGCTAGGTCACCCCAGGGGTCTGGATTCCTGATCCAAGCTCCGAAGGAGCCACTGAACCTTTGCTTTGGGTCATCTGGGCCCCAGGTACCCTCAGCTACCTTCAGAGGGCCTCTTTCACGTTTTCTTTTTATTACTGGATACTATATTCTTAGCCCCTTTTATCTCTTACTTTGACATAAGGTCTTGTTGTGCTGCCCAAGTTGGCCTTGAGCTTCCTCTTGCCTTCCTCAATCCTCTTGCCTTGCCCTACTGGGATTACAGGCAAGCGCTACATACATCACTTTCTTGCTCTGGCTCAGTGTGACCAAGGTTTTTATATAAAAGGCCAGACAGAAATGATGTCAAGTTTGTGGGCCCAAGAGGCAAAACAGAAGCTATTAGGTACTAATACACAAAAAGAGAAAATAAACATTCTTAAAATATTTACTGAGGGACCTTAAAATACAGTAATTCAGCCCAGTTGTTTGGCA
>NDGM011028596.1:0-12144 GCA_002564305.1 Octomys mimax
GGGCATCCGAAGGGGGTGGGAGAGGGTCCGGCCCACGCTACGCCTTGGCTGGGAACGGGTCCCTCCAGCGCAGGCTAGCAGGAAGCTCTCTGCACACTCACCGAAGCTGGGGTGGGGGTGCTATTGCAACTTTTAATGGTCTTATTTAGAAAAAGGGGAAGCAAAACATATATATTGTACATTTTTATCTGTGGATATCTTGAAGTTTCTCAAGGTTTTCTATCTTTTTAAATTAACTTTAAAAAAATCTGTATACTTGTTTTATTCGTTTGTGATACCCTCAGATACCAAAAGTAGATCTGATGATGGCTGAATTTAACAAAAAAATATTAACCTCCACTTCACTTTCCTGTCATTCAATGGCAATATTCTAATGTTAAAAGGAACATAAAAACAAACATGTGCACAACTGCACAGTTTCATAAAGGCCTATTTCATTATTGGTGGGTAGCTCTTTCAATAGTTAAATACATTTAGATAATGCATAGGTGACTGCATGACTGCAGCATTGGTAACTCGATAACGAATTCAACTAGAAACCAACTCACAAGGTAACTGTCTAAACATTTAAAGTACAGCTCATGTTTAGATCCTCTGTTTGATCACTTTCTTAGGGGAAAATAAAAGCCTGCTGGTCAAAATGGAAATATATTAAGGCCAAGTCTGATATCCACTGCCAGAGCTTTCTTTCAGCTGGATTAAGCCTCCAATTCGAGGGCAAGCCCAAGCTTGTGGCCTCCAGCATCAATGCTCTTCCCATCCACCAGGGCAGACAGTGTAAGCTTCACCCCAGGCCTCAGAGTCTGAGTGTAACCCACTCCAATCAAACTAGAGTCGTTGACCTTTGCAGAAATGGAAGCAGTGGGATCCAGCTGACACTTAGCTGCAATGCCAAAGTGAGTCCTGTTGGTGCCTGATGTCCAAGCAAGGTTTACTGAAGTATCAAGATCTTCACATACTTTCTGATAGATTGAGTCTCCAAATTCTGCCCCATCATGGACATTAGTGTGTAGCTGGAAGTCCCCAGTCCTGTAGCCTGCTGCAAAGTTATTCCTTGTCAGCTTGGATTTGGCACTGTCAAAGGTCATCTGTTGCCCAGCAAGCCAGCCCTCATAACCAAAGACAGCAGATCCGTGGGCTGCAGGCCCAGCAAAATCAAAGTCAACATCACAACCAACGTTTATACACTCCCTCTTGTAAGAGCACTTGATTTTACCATTTTTCTTTCCCGTGTTTGGTGAGAAGGTAGTATTAAATGTCAGTTTCAAGCCTTGACAAATCTGATCTTCAATTGCGATTTCTGTCCCCAGAGTGTTATCAGTGATCCACTTCTCTGTGACAGTCAAGCCATACTCACACCATCTATATTTGGTCTCCAAGTTCCCCGTAACTTTACCAGTGTCTGTATTAGATGAACCACATGTTGAGAACTCCACACCACTGCATGACTTCGTTTTCACATCCAGTCTCACCAACCCAAAGCCAAATCCTTTGTTGAAAATATCTCTGGCAGCTTTGCCAATGTCAGCGTATGATGGGGGAATACACATCGGCCACGCACAAGTCTGCCCGTGGGTCGCCATGGCGAGGTCGCTGGAGGAGGTAGCCTGGGGGTTTCCTGAGGGCGCCGCCACCGTCGCCACTTGGCTCACTCAGGCTCGGGCTGCGGCTGCAGCTCCTGGAGGGCAAAGTGAAGGAGATGCCATTGCGCCCGCCGCAACCCCGTCCTCCCCCCTTAAATTAACTTTTTATTATGTTCAGTGATTATAGTAATCATTGCACAACAGAAACTCAAAATTTTTGCATTCGTTTTGAATTCCTAAGAAACAACAGAATGTATTATGGAGGAGAACTCATTTTTGTATCTTAAAGAAATGTCCCTGTTTCATTTTACACAGCTATTTTTTACCTGTGCCTTTGCTATTGTTGTGGTCATTAAGAGGAGTAAAGAATGCATTTTGATAGATGGCTTTCCTTTTCCCAAAATGTCTTCTTTGTCTTTTGTGGGGTGTTTTTGGGTACCTCTTACTAGATTATAACCATATTGGGGTTCTCATGTTGCTACTGACTCATACAATTGTTTTGGGCGTCCATGTGCTAGAAATCTTGGAGACCTCTGTGCTGTTTGATCATAATGTGTCAGCTTCTGCTATTTGGCAGCTTTCTTGAGGAAAATCTATAACCAAGGTGGCAAAATTGAGAGCCAGTTATCAAACAAGAGCTGCGGTCCTAGTTTGTGCTAAGCTCAGAAGTGACATTGTTCTCAGTGTTGTCTTATTCTATCAGTTAGTTGCTCAACAGGAAGAGTTATAAGTCCTTGAATACAAGGAAGAAAGGGTAACTGGGAATTATCTTTTAATTTTCTCACAAATATAAAATTATATTTTTATGCTTTGGGGAATACGGGGATTAAATAAAATGCGCTTGGTTATTATTCTGTAGCTTAAAAGGTTAGTAAATAGGAAATAATGAGAGCAAAATGGCAGTGTTTCTTCAAGTAATCGAATTTCTTAAGATCCCATCAGAAAAGAGTAATGTATATTTGGGGGTTTTGTGAGGAAATTTTCTTAACTTTTTTAACCCCTACAGGAGCTTGACCTTTATAGTTTTGCATTTTGAATTTGTGACTTGATAGAATAAAATTAAGAATAACTATTTTTCTTTACATGTTTAGTTCGTAACTTTCAAAGATAATTCTGAAGTGGTTTTTTAATAACTAGTTACCTATTTTATGAGAAACTGGCCTTTGGGACCTCTTTAGGTACTAACATCTTAATATTACTAAAAAACTTGCTTTCTCAAAAAATAGAGACCCAATCAAAAAGTGGTCTTTTAAAATCAAGGTGGGCATAGGTGATCTGTGCCTGTAGTTCCAGTGCTTGGGAGGCCGAACAGGAAGAGGCCAACTAGTTCAAGGACAGCCTGCAGTACATCACCAAGAACTTATCTCAAAAGAAAACAACAAAAAACAAAAATAAAAACATCAATAAGCATTACACAGAAGAAGTGTTAAAAATGCCATTAAATACATGAGAAAAATGTTCACTATCTTTGTCAACTAAAGAAGTATAAATCAGGCCAACACTCAGATTCTATGTAATGCCAGTAAGGATGGCTATTTGGAAGAACTCAAAAATCAACAAATTCTGCTGAGGTTGTAGGAAAAAACGGCGTCTACTACACTGTTGGCAAGGATGTAAGCTAGTACAAGTACTATGGAAAGCACTTTAGAAATTTCTCAAAAAAACAGAGAATTCCACTTGGCTCCTCTATACTTCTGGCTACCTTCCCCAAAGAGTTAAAAGTTGTATTACAGTGATCCAGGCATGCTTATTTTTATACTAGCCCAACTTAATAATATCTAAATTATGGACATGTCTGATGTGGCTATTAAAAGTTGAATAAAGGGCCGGCCAAATAGCTCAGTGGATTAAAGCGCCTGTAAGCAGGCACAGGGGCCAGGAGTTCTATACCTGGGGCAGCCATGCCAGCCCTGCCCCTGGGGCATGCTGAGATGGCAACTGAGACTGGGGGTATGGTGGCATGTGCCTGTAATCCCAGCTCTTGGGAGGCTGTAAACAGGCAGATCACTATGAGTCCGATCTAGCAGTGAGACCCTGATCACCCTGGAGACCCTTCCCTAAAATACAGAAAAATAAAAAAGTAAATAAAAGTTGAATAGATAAAATATGGTATACACACACACACACACACACACACACACACACAATGGAGTACTACTCAGCCATGAAGAAGGATACATTTGAGTCATTTGTTAAAACAAATGGATGGATCTTGAGAGACCGTAATAGTAAGTGAAACTGAACATAGAAAGTTAAATATCACATGGTTTCTCTAGTATGAGAGACCCAAAATATCAAAAGAACAACATAAACGAGAGATGATAGGAAGCAGGGTGGTAGGGTCTGTAGCAGTGGGAAGGAGATCTGGAGAGGAATGGAGAGTGACAGAAGAAGGAGCACAAGTAGCAATAATCAAGATGCAATATGTATAAGGGCCAGTTTCCCAAGGTGAGTGTAATCGTTGTGTATCACAAACATACTAAAGAAAGTAAGATCCCTAAAAATAAATAAAAAAGTAAATAAAATCCCTAATGTTTGAACACAAACATTATTTACCATATTTTACCATATTTACCATATGGTAAACATTATTTACCATATTTTATCTATTCAACTTTTATTTACTTTTTTATTTATTTTTAGGGATTTTAGGGATTTTAGTAAATCCCTAAAATCCCTAGAAATAATGTTTGTGTTCAAACATTAACATTTTGTGAATGAAGATAAGAGATGCTTCTGTGTATGTTTAACCAGCACATTTTCAACAGAAAGGCGAAGGTATGTCTGTAGATGTACCTGTATATACAAAGATATTGAAACATAGATAATGTGTTCACAGGAATGGCTTGAGTTCTTTGCTGTGCTTACTGTCTGGGTCAGGCTGTGATGACTATATGGTGGATATGCATTCAGAGCAACCCTTTGATCAAAGTATTAAGAAACTTTTGTTTCTTTTTGGTTTGTTTTGTTTCTGAAACAGGGTTTTGCTCTGCTGTTCAGGCTGGCCTTGAACGCAGTTGTGTAGCTCAGGCTGGCCTGGAACACACAGCAATCCTCCTGAATTTCCAGCTTGTATCAGGAAATTTAGGAGAAGTGGAAGCAAATTGAGGGAGGGGAAGGGAAAGGAGATGTCCTGCAAATGTACTAATAAAAAATAAAGATTAAAATATGAAGATTAAGAATTGTTATTTTATTTATACATTTGACTCATCATTATGTCTCTTGCCACTTATTTATATATTTATTTTTAAGTGATATGTAAAAAATTGTTCCTATTAAGGGAGTACTCAGTAATAATGTTCAATGTATGATATCATTGTGTAATGTACATCTTTTCAAATGTTTATCTTCTCTATCATTTCTTTATGGGAAAAACATTCACAATCCTATCTTTTGAAATGCTTAGAACATTATTTTTTTCTATAGTTACCCTGCTGTTATGTAGTACACCCAATCTTCTTTCTAACTGTAGCTATGAATATTCACCAATCAGCCAATCTCCATTTCTGCTGCTGCTTGTTTTCCCCACTGTTCCAAGCCTCTGGTAACCACTATTCCATGCTCTTTTTTTTTTTTTTAAGAACCAGGGATTGAACTCAGGCCCTTGCACTTTCCAGGCCAGTGCTTATTCTACTGAGCCATCTCCCCAGCCCCATCCATGCTCTTATTTGTATGAGGTCAACTTTTTTTTTTTTTTTTTTTCGGAACTGGGGATTGAACTCAGGTCCTTGCACTTGCCAGACAAGCGCTTATTCCACTGAGCCATCTCCCCAGCCCCTGAGGTCAACTTTTTAAGATTCTCCATGACTGCGATCATGATGTCTTCCTGTGTATGTGTTCCTGATTTACTCCTCTTTGGATTTTTTGTTCTCTTGTTTTGAAACATGGTCTCACTACATAGGTCTGTAATGTGATCTATGTCTCATTACATAGATCTGGTGGCTTTGAACACACGGTGTGTCATATGCCAGCCTCAGGCTCACAGTGGCCTTCCTGTCTTAGCTTCCCCAGTCCTGGAATTACAAGTAGCTGCTACCACACTGAGCACCTATGAACAGTGCAACTCACTTTCATCCCTTTGGATGCAGATGCCAGAATGTCATTGTTTATAATGGAGGAATGACACTGAATTCTGTATATACCCCTTTTTTTCTCCTTATCAATTGATGTACAATGATGAAATTGTTTCCACTTCTTGGCTATTGAGAATAGCAGTGAGATTAGCATGGGAATTTTGATGTCTTTTTGTGACTAATTTCATTTCCTGTGAGTATATTCCCCTTATCAGAATTGCCAGATCAGGCAATTTAAAACTCATTTTAAATTTTTGAGGAAACCCCATATTTGTTTTGTGTAATAACAATACTTATTTACATTCCCGCCAGTGGAACTATAAGGTTCCTTTTTCTTATCCTCCCCAATACTTGTTCCCTTTTTTTGTTATAGTCTTCATTACTATGGTGAAGGCATATCTCACTATGACTTTGATTTCATTTCCATAGTGATGTTGAGCATTTTTACAAGTTGTAGGATTTTTTTTTTATTCATTCCATCACAAGGTGAGGAAATTATATGCCAGTAGAATTTTCTAAGTTATTATGTTCATGATCAGAAATGTTGAATTTCCTTAAAATGTTTATTCTGTCAAAAAGATTTGGTTTTTTTCTTCTTTAGTCTGTTAAAATGTTTGGCTATATTGGCTGGCTTTTGCATACCAAACCAGCCTTGCTACAATAAGCTGCACTTGCTCATGGTGTGCATTTCTTTTTATATACTGTTGAATGCTATTTGCAAGTAATTAGTAAAAAAATTGTTCACCTGTGTTCATGAGGAACATTAATTGGTCTACAATTTCTGGTACAATCCTTGTGTATTTGGTTGAGGGTATTAATTTCTTCAAATGAGTTGGAAAGTATTCTCTATTTTCTGGAAAGAATCAGTGGCATTGTCATTAATTCCTTTTTATGTATTTGGCAGCAACTCCTATTGAAACATGCGCATGGAGACTTTTGTGAAAGTGTTTGAAATACTAATTCAATTTCCTTAGTAGTTGGAAAGTTATCCATATTATCTATCATGTTTTGTGATTCGTGGTAGTCTGCAATTTTTCCTTTTCTCTGCTGTCATATCTTTATGTGTAGTTGATTATAGAATTCTCTCAATATTTTCAGCTGTCTTCAGGCTAAGCATGTGGTAGTATCTTTTTAGATTCGTGACAATACATTTTTATTATCTTTTTTCTTTTGTCATTCTTGATAGAAGTTTAACAATTTTATTCTCTAGAAAACCAGTTTTTTGTCACTGATTTATGTCTTCCTATTTTCAATTTTGTTTCTTTTTTTGTGTATTTCTTCCATCCTACCTGCTTTGGATTCATTGTAATTTTTCTAGAAAAATTGTTGAGGCTGGAGTTTCGACTATCAGTTTGATACTTTTCTCTTTCTGTGCTATGCACTCAGCGCTCAAAGTTTCTCCACAAATTTTGATACATAGTAATTTAATAGTCCTTCAATAATATGTCTATTTCCCTGGGAACTTTCTCTTTGACATTTGGGTTATGTGGAAAGATATTATTTATTTTTTAATGTTTGGGTTTTTTTGACTGGGTATGGTGGTACATACCAGTAATCCTAGCACTTGGGAGGCTAAGGCAGGAGGATCATTGCAAGTTCTAGACTAGCCTGGCCTACAAAGTGAGTTCAAGGCCAGCTTGAACTGTATCGTGAGACCCTGGATGGAAGAGACAAAAAAAATGATAATAAATGTTTGGGTTTTTTCTCTTTATTAGTGTATGTCTTTGTAATTTGTAATATTGCAGTTGTGTTCATTTTAGGGACTAGGTACCTGCATATAACATGTCTGGAGCATAACATTTTAATTATTTAATTTAATTTTAATATGATCAAACAATCAGTTTTTCTTTATTTGACTCATAAATATTATTCTCTTCTAGGTATGAGTAGGAAATATGAGTATAGTTCAGCAGCACTTTTTAGTTTTATTCTTATGAACTCTACTGTGCCTTTGCTGGGTAGTTTTAATGGTATACCCTGAAGCTACAGAATTTTGTGTTTATCTCTTGCTGTTCCCAACAGAATGATACCAATCTAACAGTCATTACCTATCTAATAGTTCTTGTGACCTTTGATAAGAATGTAGATAGATGGTAATGTGTTTTCAAGAAATTGCTTTTTCATAATGGTTGTTGCATTATGTAATGCCTTCGAATTAGTTGTTTAGAGTGCCAGATATAACCATGCAAAATTTGTAAAAACAAAAACAAAAAGAAAAAGAAAAGAAAGAAGTTAAATTAAAAAGGAAAAGAAAAAAATTGTTGACTGCTCCTTTCAACAGACCAGCAGAAATTAACAATACAATTATCTAAGCTATCCTGTATATATAAATAAATATATATTTTTCTTTCCTTTTTTTCCTTTTTAAAGCTTATTTATTGGACATAGGGTCTCACTATGCACTTCAGACTCATAGTGATCCTCCTGCGTCAGCCTCCCCAGCCCTGGGATTACAGGTGTGTACCAGTCCACTGGGTATCAGACCTAGCACAGGTTCTGGGGCTGGCATGGCATGTGGTACTAGGGACTGAACCAAGGTCCTTGTGCCCACCAAGCCCCTTTTTTCTTTGTTTTAACCTTTTGTTCATCCCATTTTATCCTTACTTTGGAACAGAGTCTTTCACAGTATCTATTGTATCTTACAGATTTTATTTACTCCTTCAGGTTTTTACACTAGACAATATGATATTTGCACATGTGGGTCTGATTTATTTCACTTATGGATATGATCTTTAGTTGCAATCATTTACCTATAAAAGCCTCAGGTTTATATTTTTTATAGTTGAGTAATATTCCTTTGTGTAAAACTACCACATGTTTTTTATCCATTCCTCACTAATTTGGAGACTACATTATGCAATAAAACAGCCACTGTTGAATTCCTATCATTTGGTTTAGTGTAGTTCTGTATCATTTTTAATGTTTTTCTTTTTTCTATTTTATATTCTATTTAAAAATAAAAATAAAAGAAATTGCTTTTTAGAATAAAGTCCAAAATAGATCAGTGGATTAAAGTGCTTGCAAGCAGGTACAGGGGCTGAGGATTCAATCTCTGGGCCTGCCATGCCGTCCCTGCCCTCCCTGTCCCCCTCCCCACCACCGGGCACACTGAGATGGCACTTGATACTGGGTGTGGTGGTGCACACCTATAATCCTAGCTCTTGGGAGGCTGCAAACAGGAGAATCACTACTGAGTCTGATCTAGTAGTGAGACCCTGAACACTCTGTAGACCCTTCCCTAAAAATAAAATGAAATAAAGACCAATTTTGCCTGATCAACATTAGTACCTGAAAGAGTTGTTCTGAGAACCAGTCTCTTCGATTGTAAGAGAAGTTTGAAGTCAACTTATCAACAATTGTCCTGGATTCCCTACATACTGTCATCTAAAATTTTAACCTCAAATGTGACAGAGGTAGTCAGTGGAGATGGTTTTAGTGCTGAGAAGAATTACTAAAGAACCTAAATTCTGAGTTTAGTTAGCAGAATTTAGACATAAAGTGAAGTCAGAATGTTCTAAGTGTGTATTTTATTAATTCTGGAATTACATATAGTGATATTGTAATTGTTTTTCTAACTTGGTTTAAATTTCAAGTTTCTGTACATGTTGCTTCTAGTAATCATGTCAAATCTACCCTAGCCTTACTAAACATGTCAGCAGCACCAGCTATGATGAGACTATCTACATACACACAGTTCCAGAGAACATTTTCTTTCAATGTTTTCTTCCAAGTTGGTATCATTATTGAGATGTTACAACCTCTGTTACTTCTGGAATATTCTGTTATCATATCTTAGAACTTAGAACATGTAGGGGCATATAAATAACTTTATCACTCAACAATTGAAAGCAAATACTTGTTAAAAATATATGTTATGTTTTCATTGAAAATATTTTCCTAAAAGATAAAAGGATGTAATGATGCATTTTTATTCATTTACAAATACTGGGGAATGTAATTCGATATTATTTGAAGTAATACATATTAATACTTAATTATTATGTTGATTTCATGAATTTGTTACTGGATTTTTATACTATAGCTATTATTTTACAGCTTGTTTTTCTTCTGAAACAGCATGTAAATATTTATTTCAAGTTATATGTGTGAGTTTGAGTATATGTATCCATCCATAATACAACCTGCATATTCCACTTTTTGAAACAATGACAATATTCCGTTGCATCAGTTGTTGAATTTTAATTTTATCTTCCATCTCAAATTGATCTATTGTGTTGAAAATGGCATCACTTTTTTAACCATTACTATAGTTTGACTGTTATTTTTCATATACATACATATGCCCTGCATTTGCCTATTACCTGTTTTCCTTTGGATAGTCTAAATAGGTACTATCGGATTCACATTTTAAGTGGAATATCAATCCGAATTGTCTACAGCAAGAATCACTTGGAAGCAGTGGGAGATACGTGTTGATAAGGTTAGGATTTCAAATCCACACAATCTAGAGAAACCACTAGGCACTGAAATAGTGAAATAGTTAGCTTCAATTTTTCCTAACAAGAAGCATTTTACATAGCTCTTGTTTGGTTAGTAATATGACCTGGTTCTAATATTATCTCCTCAAAGTTTCTGTATTCCATTACATCAGTGTTGAGAGATGGATGCATTGGGAGATAACTTGATTGCAAGAAGCCTACCCTTAACAATGAAATAATTGCTCAATGGCTTCCAACCATCACAATAAATTGTGATGTGGTCAAAACTTTCAGAGACCTGGCCAAGTGGGAGGAACCAGATTCTTGCTGGGGGTGGATGTGCCCTTGAAGATTTCATTGTGTCCCTAGTCTTTCTTTGGTTGTGAACCCTGTCATGATATTCTTCCTTGAGGCAGAGCAGAAAGGATGGAACCAAGGGACCATGAAGTGAAACTGGACCAAAATAATCCTTTACTCCTTTAAACTGAATGCTATCAGGTCTTTGGACAATGATGAAATGTTGGCTAACAGTAATTTTGACTTAGAGGTCAATCATTACTACTTTGATAGGTATGGAAACAGGCATTAGGATACTAATATATGTAATTTTTAAAATATAAGTACATAAAAAGGATGCTTTATTCAAATCTCATAATTCTGTAATATATATTTTTATATTATGATGTGCAAATTAAATGAAATTATCCACAAATGCAGGTAAATACTAGCTTACGCACCACCACACTAGTTATAGTTAGTAAGCACTGAGAAAATTTCATAGGAATTATTAATATTGATTAGAATATTTCAATATTGATTAATAGTGATCATCAAATATTAATATTGAATTGAGAATTTTTGCATCAGTGTAGAGAAATCATTTTTTATTTTAGAAATACTATTTAATGTATAAAAAGGAAAGGTGGTTTTACTTTTATCTTTGAAAAATAGTTTTTCTCTTAATCTTAAATGGTAGTAAATGGTGTCATTGTGAAGTTAAGAAAACTCATTTCACAACCTTTAATAATTCATTTTTAACCAGTAAAGTGTATTTATCCAAATATTTGAAAAAAAACTCTATTCACATAAATGCAAATTAGTCTATAATAAAATAAACTTGTAAAGAAATGTATCAGTATCATTATCACTATCTAAATACATATAATTTTTACCTGATGCAATTGCTAATACATTTATTACCAGCTGTCTTAGTTCCTCTTCCTTCCTCGCTGGGACAAATACCTGACGCTCACAATGAGGGAAGGAAAGGTCTATTCAGCTCGCAGTTACTGGAGGCTTCATAGTTTAAAATAGCCTGAATTACATAGCAAGACCTCGGAGCCTTATTTGTTCAGGAGAGAGGGTCTGTGCTTCTGTCCCCTCCAAGCATCTCTGCCTGAGGCAGCCTCAGTCGCAGACCCTGCTGCCCCACTCTACAGGGTCTGGAGAAGAGGCTGGGGCACCACCATGTCCAGGATGACCCTCTGAACACCCCAGAGGGGGCACAGGCCTGGGAGGAGGGGCAGAATGTGTGCTGCCAGTTTAATGGTTCCAACCTCTCTGGCTCCACCCCTTGAGCCCCTCCCTGGTTCCCTGAGCCCGCCTCTCAAGTCACTAGCTGTTCCTCCTGGCACCTCTGTCCAGTGACTTACATGAGCTTTGGAGGAACAACTAGACACAAACCATAACATTCCACCCCTGGGCCCTCCAAGTCTCATGCACATTCCTTTGTCCAAAAGGCATTTTAGTCCATCTCTAAGAGTTGCCAAAGTCCCAACAGTTTCAACATTGTTGAAGAGTCCAAGTCACACGTCTCCTCCAAGATCCAAGGCAAACTCTCAACTCTGAGCCCTTGTACAAATGAAAAGTTAAATATATCCAACATTCAAAGGTACAAGATGAACATTGCCATAGCATGTCCAAAAGGTGTACACAGGAGGCTACAGACCATTAGGGCCAAAATAAGTCCAAAATCTAGCAGGGCAGACATTAAGTCCTATAGTTCCATGTGGAACATCTGAAGCAATCTGTGGCAAATTGTGAGCTCCA
>NDGM011028609.1:0-15207 GCA_002564305.1 Octomys mimax
AGCTGTAATCATCTATGTTCCCAATTTCCTCATGAGTTCGTATGTTAGCCAAATTAAACTGTTGACATATTGAACAACTTTTTACTTGTATGTTTGTGATACACATAACTATTTTCACTTTGAGGAATTGGTACAATTGGGAAATTGAATCTAAATTACTCCCCATTCTCTCCTTCTCCCCTCTCTTTCTACCCTAAATCACCTTCCTTCTTTGTAAAGTACTCACCTACCATTTCTCCTTTATATTTTCTCTCTAAATAATTTACACGTTGGGGTTTCCATATGGGAGAAACCGTCTTATATTTACCTTCCATATCTGAATTACTTTAGAAAATGCTGTGTTTTTAAAATCCATCATTTTCCTTCAGATCACTCAAACTTATCCCCTTTGCTGGCATTGCACTGTGTATATATGCCCCGGGTTCTTTTTTTAAAATTTTTCTGTTCATAGCCATGCAGGCCACTACCATTATTTAGCCCTTGTGACTTACGCTGCTATAGACATTTCTGAGTCCCAGTTTTATGGGTTTGCATACACTTTTGTCTGAACTGTGTCCCTTTGTCCTTTGTTTGCTGAAACTCTCATCTTCAAAACGCAATATCTTATTCTGAGGGCAGCTTATTTTAGGGTTCCCTAATGGGGAAGCTTGCTGTACTAAGCTTCCCCATTCCAGATGAAGTTGTAATTCATCCAATAATTTTTAAAGCATATTATGTGGTACAATGATATATATTACATATGGTATTAGGTTGTTAGAAATGCAGACCATAGACTTAAAATAGGTTGGTGTCTAGTAGGAGAGGTGAAATATCATTTTAACCAAGTTCATTGCAAGTTAAAGTCATTATGATCATTATGAATTACTATAACTGCTGGGTGGATGCGACCAAGCTTGTACAATGGCAGGGATGAGAAGGATGGTGGTGGTCAGGAAGATGTGGACATGGTAAAGATTAAAAATCAAAATGTGACAGTAGTCTCAAGTTACTCCTTTAACAGAGCATGTAGTTTTTGAGTCTCTTAAGTTCTTCACTCTTTGATCTGCCACTTCGTTGGTTCACTCATTACGTTGTTCTTTCATTAAAGTTGACAGCTGTTTCTGGGGTGAGGCACTGTGTTGAGCTCTGTCAGACAGGTGTCTGAGCTGTTTTAAAACAAACATTAACATAGGAAGGAGAACGCAGCATACTGTCTTTCAAGTTAATGTATCAACTTTTCATTTTGAACTATTGATAAGCTTTATTTATGTATAATTGATTAGTTTCCTAGGAAAATTTTTGTCACTCTTTACTTTGTATATCTCAAAACAGTCTTTAAATATCCTAAAGGTAACTTTCCTAAGCAAATAATTTAGAATGCCTGCAATTAGGGTAGCAAGAGATGATTGTTTGTGACAGTAATTTTCTTGTCTTAACAGCAATAAGCTGCTCTTTATTTTTTAAAAGAAGTGTCACCCAGTGTTGTGGCTGAGAATGCTGCCTTTCCCCCCACCCCTGACCCCAGAAGCTAATGAAACACTACTTCCCATTAAGCACACAGAAGTAGGAGGGAGATGCCCACTGGAAAGGACGACACCAAATGTGTCAACCTTAAAGATCCACAGCGAGATTGATGGGTTGTTTGTAATATCATTAACCTCAATGAGAAGGACTCTTTTAAGGAGGAAAAGATTTCACCTTTGTCGCGCAAAGTTTTCTTATATCTATTCATGTTCTAATATAAATGAATGTCATTCTACCAACTCATCCTACTTCTTGTATGAAAAATAATGAAATAAACATTAGCTGTAGTTGATTTCTCTTATGTCTAGCCACATTCTGGACTGCAATAATGAGGAAGTAGAAGCATCAGGCTGCATGATTAACAGAAGGGATGCTGACGTTGCCGCTCTTGACCAGTGGAGAACGGTGTTTGTCACATATTTGTTGGGAAGGGCCAGAGAGTAGTAAATTTTAGCTTTGTAGGGCTTATGGTCTCTACAAGACTAGAACTATTTGTCTCTTCTAGTATAGCACAAAGGCAGCCATAGACAATCTATCATTCTCACTTTTATTAGTACTAATATTTTTTCTTTTACTGTGTTTGAATCCAAGCCCTTCTCAATGAGCTACATTCCAAGCCTTATTTTCTATTTTATTTTGAGACAGGGCCTCACAATGTTGCTATGTTACACAGGCTGGGCTTTAATTTATACTCCTTCTGCCTCAGCCTACCAGATTGCTGGGAGTACAGGAATACACCATTGGTATTAAAATACAGCTCTTACGGAAAGGTGTGGATGTGCTCCAAGAAAACTCTATTTATAAAAGTAGTCAGAAAGCCACACATTTATCTGTGGTCTGCAATTTGTCAAAGTATATTCTTCATTTAAAAGTTGTGAAAATGAAGATATATAATGTGTAGCAAATGCAGAACCCTTAAACCTACTAAATCAAATTGCTTATATTACTGTATACAGTAATATAAAAATATAAAATGAAGTAAATTAATTAAAGTATGTGGGACATCTGGACAGGATGCAATTTATCTTTAATAAGCCTACTGATTCTTTCAACACTGTGCATAACAAAATTAGGAAATCAATGCATAATTTATTAAACAAATCAGTATATAAATAAAATATAATTTATATTGGGACCAGCTCATCAGCATGGAGGTTTTAAGTATATGTGCATTCATATATATGTGGTGATATGGACGTCACTTAACTAGGCATGTGTTGCTAGGGGGCTTGACATTATCTGGACACTGTACGGTGCACTCATACAGACCTAGACCTGACGGTCTAAGTGTGCTTCTGGGTTAAGGACAACAAACCCTGGTAGAGAGACGGATGAAAAATGTGAGACACAGACAGTAGAATGTCTTTGTCAGGAGTTCAGGGGATTTGACCAAAATGAAGCCCCAAACTGACACAGATTTATAGAAGAATAAAGGCACAGTGTGCCACGGAGCAGAGTATAACAAGGCATGGTGACAGTTGGGCTGAATTTCTAACTTTCTGTGCGTGTTTCCTCAGGAGCTGCCTTGTTCTCCCTGTAGACTCCATCTCCACCGGCAGTGGCGAAACATCCTGTCTTCAGGATGTTCTGGCTCCTCAGAATTAGCAGACTTCCTGCCGGAGTCCACCCGAGCCAGAGCTGACCTGTGAGTGACAAGGAGCTTCACACCTGATGTCACCAGGTGTATGGTAATGTACCAGCGTACGTGCATCCATCATTGACAGGACTGTCATTATGTAGGGCATGTCTGACATGCCATGTATTCAGCACATATAAATATTTGTACATAATAAAATAAGTATCTAAATAAAATTAATATAAATATATTCTGTAAATGACTACGGATATGAAGACATAATTTGTATGTTCAGAGCATGTTTCAGTCAGGTACTTTTGTGAATATTTTCTCCCCTTTGTGATCTGCCTTTTTAGTTTCTTAACAGGGTCCTTTGAAAGTAAAAGTTTACATTTTGATAAAAACTAGGGGATTGCTTTTTCCATTGAGGTGTGAAGATACTTTTCCACATTTTATTCTAGGAGCATTTAAATATTTGGCTTTTATATTCAAGTGGGAGTCACCTTGAATTATTTATTTATATTTATTTTTGGATGGTGTGAGTTGGTAGAAGGGTACAAATTCAGTTTTATCTATACAGTTGGTTGCTAAGCATCTGTTGAAAAGTTTCTTTTGTTGTTGAAAATTGCCACGTTAGAGGTGGTGAATTTCTAGGTCCTTTTGTTTCACAAATATTTATGTGAAGTTTTATGCTAGTGACAAAATAAATCAGCAATTTCACTGGAATTATATTAAATCTATAAATCAATTTTGAGAGAATTGACATCTTAAAGATATTGTGCTTGTCATTTTATTAGCATGCCGTATCTCTCCATTCATATAAGTCATCTTTCATTTGTTCACAGAAGGTTTGTATATTTTTTTTTCATTTAAAGTTCTTGCACATATTTTGTTAAATTCCTAAATGTGTTCTCACTGTATTGTCCAGGCTGTCCTCACATGCATGATCCTTCTGTCTCCGCCTTCCCAATTGTTACATTATAGGCATGTGCTATTATGCCTGGGCTTAAATTTTATTTTATTATTGTTTTTCACTCACATATAGGAAATGATTAGTTCTCACAAATTGATTTTATCTTCTGAGCTTCCTAAATTTATAACTAGTTATATTACTCATCAAATGGGTTTCTTTAGCTTTTATACTTAAGAAAGACTTTACCTTCAGAAAGAGTCCATTTTGATTTATTTTCATGTATTCATGCTTTATGCTTTGCTTGCCTTTTATACTAAGAGCTTCAATATGTTGTCAGAAATGGTGACAATGAGTCCACTTATTTACAAATTGATATTTATACCACCCTACACTGTCTGACATTCGCTGGTAGACATGATGTACTGTTGCTGTATATTATTATTAGTGGGAATAATAAGAACCATGATAATGATGACCATGTGAACAATGCTATACTATAGGTTGCGCTAAGTATTTTTCATGTAGTATTTAATTTAAATCTTAGCCTTGTAAATTTGGTTTTACTTTTTGGACAAAAACAGTAACAAGCAAAACACCAAACACCTGATCTTTCCTGAAGATTTAATGACGATTGGTCAGATTCATCCTGTTAGTAAGTGGTTTTGTCTAAATGGATTTTGAACTACCTCTAATTCTGGAATCAGGGTTTCTTCAAATAAGAGTCCAGAGAAGCTGCACTTTCACGACTAGAGAAGCTATGTCTGTTCTCTCTTTTTCATCAATTCTGGTCCTGCAGCCGGCGTGTCTCTACTCTTTTCATCTTCTCACACAATTTCCTGTCAAAAAACTTGAAGATTCTTGGAGGACAGCTTTTTCACTCAGAAAACTGAAAACTTTGCTGACTAAATACTTCATTCTTCTGACACTGATGGCCTCACTTTCATTTGTTCCGAAGGTGTGAAGGCAGAAGAGCGTGATCTGTGGAGGTTCTCCCATGCTTTTCAGTGAGAGGACTTAATGAAGATCTAGTTCAGGCAGCTGGGTGTCTTAACATTCATCCATGCTGAACTGACAGGGAGGAAGAGGGAAGGAAACCCTCCCCCTGTTACTGAATCACTCCTGTTTAGCCACAGTCTTGACAAGAGAGACAGTTTGGAGTGAAGAAATGTCTATGAACCACAATTTAGAGCTAAAAGAAATTACACCAGCAATAACAGATGTCTGACTTTTGTGCTTTCTGGTTCTGTCCAATTGGAGAATGATGCCACCATTAGTGTCCAAATATTTATAATTTTGCATCCTAATAAATTATAAAGCTACTGTGGTTTTGGTTCTCTGCTTTAGTTTTCCTGTTCCTTAAAATGGTTGTCTCTGGGTGTTATCCCTACTTCCTCAGTTCTCACTCTGGCCGGCCTCCTAGCTCTACCATTCCATAGAATTTAATATTCTCAAGGTCATCATCGAGAAGCTCCAGGTTCTACCTCTTTTCTACTGCTCCTGCTGAAGCCTTTTTAGTCTGCTGTTCTGTTATTTGAAAGTAGCACAACATGAATTTGGCCGCTTCCTTTCTCCCAAAGCTATTTTAGTGTTTGTTTTAGTTATAAAAGTGGTATTTCTGGTTGGTGATAGTTACAGTAAGATTAAGAGGGCACTTGGAAGGCTATTGATTACATTGGAGTTGGTGACAGATGATAGATTAAACCAAGAAGTTTACAATGGAGATGGAGGTAAATGTAGAGAGAGGACGATAACTTGGGACACAAATTATAAGCTCCTGGGGATGGATGGGCTGCGGCTGTATTGAAATCGAGGAGCTTTTAAAATAGCCATCTAGAGATATTGAATATACATAGTTTACAGTAGATATGAATCCCAAAGAATCCTAAGACAGCCAATTTACAGTGTCATCAATACATGAATTGGTCTGAGACCATGGACTTAAATGTCATTATTTAAAGACTGAAGAGTAAATTGAAAGACAGGTTTTAGCAAGAAATTTGCTGTAGTCTATACTGTGTTCTAGTTTTATTATTTTAAAGAATGGCTACAGAATAAGGCTGGCTAGATAGGAAGTGGCAGCATAACAACCCTGAAATTGTGCCTTTTATTTTTTATCATCTCCAATGTTTCATTTCTCCTTCAGTTTTCATTGAACCTTTCTGCTGTGAACGATCTTACCATGCCTATCATTCTACTTTTAATAATGTATTTCAGAGATCACATGGTTCTGTTTGGTATATAATGCCAATGTTTGGTTTATATCTGATTGATACTATAGATTGCTATATCTGGCTGTGAAGCTATTACATGTAAATATCTTTTTGGTTATTTTAAAAGAAATTTTTTGCTCCTGTCATGAAATCCATTTAGTGCTTTGCTATTTCTATAATTAGCACATCTGTTCTTTTTTCTTGGCTACTTTTGAAATGCTTTCGTTTTAATGCTTGATGTTGCAGTGAATAACAAAATTTATTTATCTATGTACTTTAAACAGATAAATTTCAAAAAATTAGATACAACATCAATCTAAGGTAGAAAACTAAATAAAATTACCATACTTGCATTGTGAAACAGGAATATGTACATATAGAAACTATACTTTTAGAAAATATGTTTTATATACTTATGAGAGAATCAGCAAATAAGAATTACCTATTTTATCATAAACATTGCTGTTTATACTACTTTCTTAAAACTGCAATTTTCTTAATTTATATGAATTATTAAGTTCAATAGCCTTTTAAAAATATTCCTTCTTTAGATGGAGAAGAAAGGGGTATAAAAGAACAAGTACAGAGAAATCCATCTTAATGACTTTAAAATGTGAGATATTCATTAATATATATTAATTAAATTTTGAATAAAATCACGATAAATGATTAAATTTATTTGAGCCCCTGATGTTCAGGTAGGAGAAAGGAAAGGGTTGGGACTGATCATTTACTTTAGGATTAAGAGAATTTTATTAGTATATATTTGTCTTAGATTGTGATTAACTTCAGTGTGGAGGCGGCTGCACATACACATGATAGTGGATCATTTCTCTGCTCCTGCCCCACCCTTCTCTTTCCCCAGACCACCTTCCTGTCTCCAGAGAGTCCACTTGCCTGTTCTTCACATGACTCTTCTTTTTGTCTCTTGAAAGTATTTGTATTATGGGTGTCTCATATTTTAAAAACAGGGTGATATTTAAGTTTTTCTGATGACGTTGCACTTAGCATTTTAAATCTAATTTGTATTTTGAAACAGTATTCGACATTCAGAGTTTTCAATTCAGCTTTTTGAGTTGTAAATGGCAAGTAATTTGCCAAACAATTAATGAAAAAGTCCTTTACTTTGGATTTCATCATAGTTAAAACACACACACACACACACACACACACACACTTCATTTATGTAGTCTGAAATGGAGAATTTCCCTGGAAATCAAAAAATATGAGCAGAAATCTGTTTTTCCCAAGTGTTGCCAGAGATTCACCTACACATGTTGTGCAATCTAAATAAATCCATATTAAGTTCAGACTGGGTTATTCAACATATTTAAAATTAATAACATCTGAAACATCCCAGCTTCACTATTACTATTAGTAAAGCAAACTTGTACCAACCAAGTTAAATTTTTATGAAAGAATAAAAGATAAACACTATCATTTTTTCCAAGTGATCCTGCCCTATAATTCTAATGAATTAATCCTCTAAGTTTATTTGTTTGATGTAAAATATTCATACCTGAAATACCATAGTAAAAAATCCAGCATGGTAAGGAAATTTAAATTTGCGAGCCTGGTTGCAGCCTGAATTGAATTAATTGCTTTATTCCTCAATTTGTTCAGAAGTGACTCTACTCACGCAGATTCTGAGGCTAATTTTTCCACTGAAAATGCCCTCCCTTGTATTTTCTCAGCATGTTTCCTTCCTGGAAACGTACACTGCTACAAAAATTGTTTATTTACCTCAGGTGTCTTATGAAGCTAGGCTAAAGCCCGAATTGATTAAGTTTGTTCAACAGAATGCTTCTTTCTTTTGTCTGTGCTGAGATTTATTTTCTCATTACTCTTGAGCACCGAGAGATGTCTGGTTATGATAGGAAATGGCTCAGACGCTTTCCCAGCGGGCTTCCTCCTTTTCAGGCTGGAAGCAGACGCACCTGATAGTTTCATTGGATTGTGACAGAAATCATGGCATTGCTGCTAAAAATGAGTACTTGAAATCAATTTTAAAAAATTCCCTGGTCAGTCTGAGGTACAAACTGCATCCTCCTTGTCCGCAGTTTTATGTAGCTCTGTGATGTTCACTTCCTGAACAATGTGCACTCCTGCGCCTCTTTTCTCCCAGCACACACTCCTTCACTTATACATGATTATGCAATGAATCAAAGAGGGCCTTTTAATTTTATTTCTGGTTATCTTTAAGTAGTTAGAAAGCAGGAGCTCTTGACCTCCTTACTACAAGTAGTTTAGAAATAGTGTTATGGTATACTCTGAGGTTTAGTATTTTAAAGAATTTCTGTATTGCAGTGGTGACTACAACTTCCCAGAAAATGAGAAAGTTCACTGGGAGACGAGAGGTTTAGTTGGACAAGGGTGGACTCATGAGTTGTTTCTTGATTTTTTTTCCTGTATTTAGGACAGGGTCTACAGGGTCTACAGGGTCTTAGATCTGACTCATAGTGATTCTCCTGTTTTTGGCCTCCCAAGTACTGGGATTACAGGAACGCCACCAAGCCCATACTCAATTGCCTGTCAGTGGGCACCGTGGGCAGGGCTGGCACAGCATGCCTGGGATCAAACCCCGGCCACTGTGTATTGCCTACGCGGGCACTTTAGTCAGATGACCTATCATGCTGGTCCTCATGGATTGCTTCTTGAGTAGAAGATAGTCCCAGGAAGAAAGCCACTGACAGAGACAGTCATAGTTATTTATTTGCAACTCAAGGACATGAGAACAAAGACATAGAAGGAAAGAATTTGCAATATATTGTATGTGAATTTTTGTCAGGGGACAAGGCCAGAAAAAGATGACTTTTTGCATGACATATGCTAACCTAGTTGACACGGTTTTATCCTAAAAAAGGGAACATTTTGGCCTAAAACACCTCTGACAGTTTCTTACTCTTCATTGTGCTGAATTTTGTCCTCAAGATTCTGCATTCCAGGGCCAGCCAAATAGCTCAATGGACTAAGGTTCCTGCTTAGGTTTAGGAGACACTTCCAGGTTCTCCTCTTGGTCCATGAAGTTGATATTTGTAATCCTGAAGATATGTTATTGGAATCCCACCAAGTTAATTCCAATCTACCACTCCCAGTGCAATCCATGATGAAAGTAAAGACAGTAAAACATATTTATAATTATTATGGAGACAAGGAGACCTAAGTCCAGCAATAAAGATGGCTTTCTGGAACAAAGAGACTGACCCAGGGCCACACCCAGGTTTTATTCAGTGGAGGAATGACTTAGGAGGAATGACTGAGAATTATAGGAAGTAGGTAAGTGCTGTGAGCTGAGCTAGGTGGCTGGCCTACATTCACCTCTGCCATATGCAGAGAACATATGCCGAGACAGTAACATGCATTATGCTATTGAGATAGCATCTAATGTTTTAGGGGTCTGGTGCTTCAGTTCTGATATAATTTTTCAAGCCACAAGAAGTCAGCCTCTGTCTTGAGGCTTGATTCCAGCTGGCAGTGCAGAGCATTGGCTTTTCATCCTGTCTTGGCCCAGCTCACAATAAAGAGCAGCAGGTGTAGGTTACCAGGGAAACACACATGCCACCTTAAAAGACTATCACCAGTACCTCAGCTAGAACAATATACATTGCTTAAGGCCAACTGAAAAGATAATGAGAAGTCCTAGCCAGCTTTGTACATATCAATACAAGGAAATAGGGTCAGTCTCAGTCAAAATGGAGACAAATGCTTTTCTTTCAAGGAGAGCTGCTCCGGTGGTCCTCCACACTTAGGCAGGCATAGGGACCAGAGTTTGATCCCCAGTGTGCCATGCCGGCACCGCCCTGGGGTGTGCTGAGAAAGGGTGTGGTGGTGTACCTGTGACGCCAATGCTTGGGAGGCTGAAACCAGGAGGATCACTATGAGTCCAATCTATGTAGTGAGACCCTATAGACCCTGTACCAAATACATAAAAAGATAAATAAGCAAAGATTCTGCATGCCTGGGGCCATTGAGAAAGCCCAGGGGTCTAATGTGGTCTAAAGTGCGCCAGGGCAGGCTGAGCCCCGCATGAAAACAAAACAGCAACAACAAAGATTCTGTGTGCCTTCCAGGAGCACAGTAACTGTCCTTCCCCAAGATTACTTCTTTCAGCACCTAGATTCAATCACTCCTTTGGCCAGACTCTCCCCACATTTCTAATTGGAGTAATCGTGATTCTTATGGCTATCTCATGAAAGGTCATGAAAAGAAGATCTCACTCAGCAACTGTGTGCACAAATCTATGTGTTCAACTTACCAATTATAGCATGGGTAGAGTTCATTTTCATCAATGGCTTATTCTAAAGGCACATGGAATAGTGTTCCCCAAATGAATAGTGGTGGATTTGTGTGTGCTAATATGCGTTCCTCCCCTAGGAGTTTCCTTTCATTCTTGCCCATTTTCTAATGGGTTGTGTCCTTTCTCTTATGAAAGTTTAGGTTCACTATATGTTTCATGGAACAACTGAAACTCATTAATGGAAAGTATTTTCTGTTCAATAGCTTTTTAGATAGCACAATTTGAAATAATTGTAAATGCATAGTAAATTGCAAAGATATTAGAGAGAAGAGATGTGGACTGTTTATCCAGGTTTTCCAGCTCATAGCTAATTTGCAATATCAAACCCAGGAATTTGACATTGATACAATGGAGTGTGTGTGAGTGTGTGTGTATGTGTGTGTGTGTGTGTCTGTAGTTTTATGTCATTTTAATATGGATTAATTCATACAATAGTTAACACAATCAAGAAACTGAAGTGGTCATGAACACAAACATCTCTTTTGTGCTATTGCCATGGAGTCTTTGTGGCGCAGTCATTACTAACATACTGTAACCATGAGTCAAGTCTATGACTTACGTCTATAATCTTGTTACTTTGTAGAGCATCAGAACAGTATGTGACTTTCTGAAATTAGCATTTGTCACTCATCTATTTTTCTATGTAAATAATCATGTTTTCTGCAGATAGTGGCAGTTTCCTTTCTTCCTTTACCATTTAAGCCTTATATCACCTTTTTCTTTACAGGACTAAATGATGCTTCCTAAACTTTGTTTAGACAGAGATAAATGGGGACAGCAATGTCATTTTCTGATTTTAGGGGGAAAACGTTCAGTTATTCATAGTTATGCATGATTCTAACCAAGGGTTATGATAGATGTTCTTTTTCAAGTTGAAATTTTCTGATGCCACTTTTCAGTTTTTTTTTTTTTTTTCTTTTAGAATGGGTTGAATTCTTTAAATGTGACTTTCTGCTTCAACTCATGTGATCCTGACATTTTGTTCATCCTGTTAATGATGAAGCACATTGATTTACAAGTATTAAATCGATGTTGCATCTTTGGAATAAAATCTCTAAATGTTTTTCACATATTACTAAATTTTATTTGCTAAGGTGTTCATTAAAGATTTTTACATCTTTGGTCTGAAAAATAAGAGACTGAAATTCTTGCTCTTTTATTTTACAAGTGGTTATCTGGGATTGTTAACTTCATGAAAGGCAAGACTGCAGGTTATTGGTTTGGAAATTTCCGTTTTCTTTAATATGAATGTTTAGTGCTACAAAATTCTCTTAGCACTGTTTTAGCAGTTTGCTTAGCTTGCAATTTCATCTTCATTCACCTAAATACATTTATTTATTTTTGTAATTTATGTATTTGGTACAAGGTCTCACTGCAGCGCCAGCACATAGTGATCCACCTGTTTTTATCCTCTACAGCATTGGGATTACAGGTGTGCACCACCAGGCCCCACTCAGTTGTCCGGGATTGGAACCTGCGCTGCATGCAGTCCCTACACTTGCTGAAGCAAGTCACGATGTATCATATTCTTGATAATTTGCTGCATTCTGTTTACTAGTATTTTACTGAAGATTTTTGCATCCATATTCCTTAGAGAAATTGACCTATATTGCTCTTATTTAGTTGGATCTTTGTCTGGTTTTGGAATCAAAGTAATACTTTCTTACAGGAGTGATTTTGGGAGAATTTCTTCACTTATGATTTCATCGAACAGTTTAAGAAAAGTTGGTATTAAATCTTCTCTAAATTTCTGTAGTATTCTGCTGTGAATTAATTGGAACCTGAACTTTTCTTTGTTGGTAGGGATTTTTATTACATTTTCAATTTTGTTTCTCATAATTGGGTTATTCAGAGTTTGTATATCCTTTTGAGTCAACTTCGGCATTTCATATGTATCTATGAAACTGTCTATTTTCTCTTTGTTTTCCATCCTGTGAGAGTAAAGAATTTGGAAGTAGGTATTGATGATCTTGTAAATTTCTCTAGGGTCTGTAGTGATTTCACCCTTTTTATTCTTTATTGCATGAATTTGGGCTTTTTTTCTTTCCTTTTTATTTTTTGATTAGGTGACTAGGACTTTATCAATTTATTTATTCTTTCCAAAAACCAACTTTTTGATTCATTTATTCTTTGTATTGTTTTCTTCATCTCCAATGCTTTAATTTCTGCTCTAATATTTATAATTTTTTGCCTTACTTAGGCTTTGGGCTTGACTTTTGCTTCTTTTTCTAGGAGCTTGAGGTATAGCATAAGATTGTTTATTTGGGCTTGTTCTGTTTTCCTAATGTGCAAAATTATCGATATAAATTTTCCTTTTATGACAACTTTTATTGCATACCACAGGTTTCAGTAGGATGTATCTGCATTTTTGTTTGATTATAAATACTTTTAAATCTCTTCTTTAATTTCATCTGTGACCCACTTACTGTGTAAGAGGTTTTTAATTAATTTCCATGTGTTTATGGTGTTTTTGTAGTTTCTTTTGTCAATAATTTCCAGTTTTATTACGCTGTGGTCAGATAGTATGCATGGGATAATTTCAATTCCTTTGCATTTACTTAAGCATGCTCTGTATGCTAGTCTGTGGTCTATTTTGGAGAGTGCACTGTGTGTAGCTGAGAAGAATGTGTATTCTTTTGTTGCTGGGTGAAACACTGTAAAGGTGTACCAAGTCAATTTTTTTCACAAGTTTCGTTTAGTTCTGTTATTTCTTTGCTGATCTTTTGCCTAGTTGGTCTATCTCTTTGTGACAGAGGAGTGCTAAAGTCCACCATAACTATTGTATTATTGCTCATTTGACTTTTCATGTCTGCTAAAATTTTATGTAGGTGGGTGCTCCTACATTGGGTGCATATATATTTGTAACTATTATCTCTTCCTCTTCCAGTTTTCTCTTTGCAAGGATGTGTTGATCTTCTCTATCTCCATGAATGATTTTTGGTTTGAAGTTGATATTGTCAACAACCAGGATAGATACCCATGGTTTTTTCTCATTTCCTGTGGAATGGAGGATTGTTTTCTATCCTTGGATTTTAGTCTGCGAATTTACTTTTGAGTTAAATGTGTTTCTTGTATGTAACATAGTGTTGGATTTTTTTTTTTGATTGAGAATGATTTATTAAGGTCCAATTAGTAAGTTTTGAGTTTCCAATTGTCCATATCTCCTCCATAAAAATAGACACATCAATAAAAGTCCACCATCTTTTCTTTAGCATCCAGGGTAAAATGCTCTGTGTTCTATATAAAGAATGTGCAAACATTTTTCTACCAACTGTGTCCCTACATTCTTTGCAGCACGGGCCTCTGACAAGTCCACCCTCTGTGCAAAGCCTAACCACACACTGACTTCCTCCTCCCTAGATGGCCCCTTGCTCAAAATTTCTTTCTCTCAAATATTCTGCTGACCTGCCCAAACCTGCTTCAAGACGCTGTTACTTCCCCAGTGCATGCTGCAGAGCACTGATTCAATCACTGTTTCTCTAGACAATACATTGATAGTGCTACCTAATGTGGTAGCAATTCATCCGGGGTAAGTCCTAAAGAACACCTGTGAGCCAGCCACAGACTGACACACTCAACCCCCTTGCCACAGAAGAACGCCAAGCCACGGAACACGTGGATCCTTCATTTACTTGGCCTGTTCAGAAGTCTCTTCTATGTTATAGCTGTAGCTACCCAGAGCTGGATAACCTAAAGAAAACAAAACAGAATTGCTAGATATATTAGGGTGTTTTAGCTATTATGACAATTGACTTTTTCTAATTTATTTTATTATATTAAAAAGTCACTCTCAGCTAAAGCAACCACTGCACTTCTTTTGTACAAAGGTAATTTTGCTGGCTTTCCTTACAAATGCCACCTACACAGTGCCATAGCAGGAAACCCCTTTTTATAAAAGATAAATGGTTAAGAAGGCATTTCATATATTTTTTTTAAATCCTTCATGGGAATAGGTTCCTAAGTAAAAAATTAATTATATGGACAAAGATTTATGTACACAAAATTTTGGAAAATGAGTAATAGTGAAAATTAGAAATAACCTATTCAATGATATGGGATTGGTTAAATGAATTGAGTTGCATCCATTAAATGGAATATTATATAGCCACTAAAATTATCATTTTGTAAAAAATTTAATGCCATAGGAAAATCCGGCAATTTAAATGAAAAATGAAGACTAACTAAAAACTGTTTATAGTTTAATCCAATGACATAAAAAAGTATATAATATACATACAGTTATACATGGGGAGCTGTTAAAGATGGTTACTCCTAGGTTGTGATATTATTGGCAATCATTTTTTTTCTTATTAATACATTTCTGTAATTTTCAAGTTTTCTACAATAAGTATTATTTTATAACTTGGAAAAACACAGGCTATGAAAAACTTTCTCAGATGTACTGGCAATACTAATGTACTTAGGTACTTTAAATTGCAGGAAAACTTACTGTGCTTCATTTTCTATGACCTTTTCAGGGTTTGTATTCTTTTGGAAACAGTTTTTCTTTTCTACTTAGTACAACACTTTAATAACAGTGTAATATTGTGAATCCAGCATTGTTTTTTTTCAGAGCCTAAATAGGTATTGCTTTTGAAAATTACATTCTTCTATTTCCTAGAAGATTTAATTTTTTATCTTCATAAGTAAAGCATACCACATACATGTATTACATGCATGTTTTCTAAAAACTTAATTCTAATTTACA
>NDGM011028613.1:0-12769 GCA_002564305.1 Octomys mimax
CCTCTATTGTTTGTTGGAGTGCAATCTGGGACAGTGCTATAGAAATCAGTGCGGAGAGTCACCGGAAGACTAAAACTAGAAATTCCACTGAACTCCTGTAATCACAGCACTTGGGAGGCTGAGGCAAGAGGGTTGCTCCAAGTTCGAGACCAGCCTGGGCTACAAAGTCAGGTCATGGCCAGTCTGAACTGCTTAGTGAGGCCCTGCTTTTGTCAAAAAGTCAAAACTAAATAAATAAATGTGTACCTTAATTTAGTAAAATTGTCTTACTTGCGTTACGGTTTCGGCCTTTAGACTGCTAGTCGATATGATAATTAACTTTATAAAGACTTTTAAGGTAAATAAATAAAGCTGATGGTGGCAAAAAAGGGTGGTGGAGGGAAAGGAGGGAAGGAACAATTGAGATGTGTTATGTATACGTAACAGTTCCCCAAAGTGAATGTAATCAGATACTGTAAGCACACATTAATAAAACAATTTTTAAAATTATAAACTAGATCTGACAAACGCATGAGCTAAAATAAAACCGCTCTTGGGAAGGAAGGGAGAGAGAGACGGAGGGCGGGCAGGAGCCACACACAAGTCAGCCAGGCTATTTGATGAACTTATACGAAGTGCACAAATAGGCTGTACCAGTTCATCTCATCATCGATTTGAATGGACTAAGGGGCTCCCGGAGCAGCGCCTGTGCCACAGGGCACTGCGCTCACTGGAGGATCGCTGTTGTGATCCCGCAGCTCCTGGCGTTCTTGGGGGGTCGGGGGTCCTACGCAGGCGCTGTGCGGGGCGCGTCTTGTCCCCAGCACCGCAAAGTGACCACCTGGGCTCCATCACCCCACTGTGCACTAAAGTCTCTGCTTGGAGCCACCTGACCGTGGGCTGAAATCGCAAACCAAGATAAACCTTTCCCCTTTTAAAACAGCCTAAGAGTGGAAAAGCTGACTAACACAAAACAAAGATATATTAGAAGTTGGGACAATGGTTACCAGTGGGAGAAGGGGACAGAAGTCACTGGCAGTGGGTAGTGCCTCTAGGATGCTGATAATTTGTATTTTGATCCGGAAGCTGAGTATATGAGAGCATGCTTGGTTTTTAAATAATGTTTAAACCATACTTTTACAGTATGCATATTTTTGTATGTCTTTTATACTTCAAAAAAATGAATACAATAGTCCCTCGCCATTTTGCAGTTGGACTTTCATGGACTCAGTGTTTCACAGGTTTTCAAAAAATATTAATCTAAATTATGTATCACAGAGCTTTTGCTATATCACGGGATTTTTGTGGCAGTGTACAGTACAGTATATGTATATGCATAGTATTTATGGTTTTAATGATTTCTGCTTACAATATTTTCAATATATAAAAACATTAAAATGTTAATTATAACATATTAAAAGAATATTAAATCAAAATAAAATACTTTTACAGTATGTATTTCTTTAGCAGATGACTGCATACCATACCATACAGTATACATATGTTGTTAAAATTACGTAGGTTTACAAGTTAAGAAAATGGTTAAGAACATTAGAAATGTTTTTGAAAGTATGGGAAAGGTTTATAAGAGTGTGGGAAGGGTTTATAAAGCCTTAAAATATATGTATATATAAATACTAAAATACACTACCACTAGTTTGCTGATTTTCACTTATCACATAGGTGTCCGGAATGTCGCCTCCACGATAAGTAGGGGCCACTGTAAAACAAAGTTCACAGCTCTAGTGCTCAAACCCTAACTTAACTGTTGGATACAAGAAGAACCATCCTGTAAAAATTAATAACATTTTATTTTGGAATAGTAAGAGCGGAAATCACCAGAAGTGGTCAATGAAAACTTACAGTTGTAAACACATAGTCCCTTGTTAGATTAACAACCCATAAACATACAACTCTGATGTGTCAAATTATCCAGAGCATAGAAGAACCATCAATACACGTTATGAAGGATGCTGTAGCCCAAGAGTTATCCCACTTTTGTCAAAAGCATATCAAGATCAGAGGAAATAGAGTTCTCTTGAACTCCTGAGAGCTCCTTGCCACAGCCCTCCATGAAAGTTTTCAATCCAACACACTCATCTTTTTATCATGATAGAGCAATAACCGGAAATGCACAGCCTGTTCTGTGACAGACTCTCACAACAGCAGTGACCTTGGCATTCCTGTCCTTCCTTCACTTTACAATGTCTTCTAAATATGAGCATTTACAACGTGCTCTTCAACACAAGCATACACAGACCTGCCAAGGTAGTGTCCTACCACTGAAATGTAATGCCAGGAATTCAAGTAGTTGATTTGCTGTAGTAAAGAGAGTTCATTATGACACACCACAAACATTCCACTGCATGAAGTCAGGAACAGGGCCTCTCCTTTCCCTAGGATGGCCATGGGGCATTACCCTAGGACTTCTAACTAGAACAAGAGAGCGGAGGTGAGCTCACTATGGCTCCACTCTGCCTGTCTCGGTCTCAGCTGAATCATTTCCCCCATTGCAAATGTGCGGGCAAGTTGATGTAGTGTAACACCCTGCTGAAGGAGTAGGCAGCTTGGGGTCATGTCTGGCTCCTACACACTGTATTTATTTGGGACAATTACTTCACTCTCAAAGCTTCAGTTTCCTTCTGAATTAACTGGGAATGATGCCTCCCATTTAAAAAGAAATTAGGGAGCAATGTGCTGGTGTACTTGGTAGAATCCCTATCACCACGGTCACCACTGTAGACTACATGAGGTCAGGGTACATTGGTTTCATTCTGTCCACAAAGTCCTCCTAGTGAAGTCATGCTGGACACCAATATTTATACAGCAGCCTTCCTGCCTGACACTCCCTAGCTTTATCCTGCTTTTTTTCTTCAAATGATCTTCTACTATGTGTACTTATTTTTTACATTTCTCTGCTCAAGCAGAATCCTGAAAGGTTTGTGTGGTTTTGTTTACTGCTATATCCCAAAGCCCTTAAAATAGGATATGCTCCCATGAAAGCATTTACAAACATGTATCTAAAAATGCACAGCTATGGTACACGGATGCCTTCAGACATTTATGCAACTTATAGAAATGTGAGAAAAAGCTGAAATGATAATAACTCAGGAAATGTTTGTTCTTATCGTTAGTGGTAGGCAAGCACTCTACCAGGGCTGTGTTCCCTGCCCTGCCTCCTTTTCAGGTCTCTCTCGATTGCCTGGGGTTACCTCAAACTTCCAATCCTGCAACTCAGCCTCCTGAGTAGCTGGGATTAAATCCATGCATCATCAGGGCCCCAGAGCACGAGACTCTTGATAAAATATTTATATGATGTCAAAGAAAGGAATTGAGTTGGATTACCTTACTTAACAATTTTGACTCAAACTGTATTGATACTCACATATATTACCAAAAAGAGACAAACAAAATCAAAGGCCAGCTCAAAAACACAGAGTACAGTTTAAATGCTAGTCACTGATGAAAAAGACCCAAAATCTATACTTACATCAAACATAAATTTACTGTTCAGAGAGGAAGAAGAGTTCCGTAATAGTTCAAAAATTACTATCTTGAATATATTGATAGCCCTTGTTCTAGTCAATGCTTAGATCATGCATTAACTTTTAAATACTATATTTAATATTCATGAGCTACCAAGAACAGCATAGATGTAATCTTCCTCACTGTTAATGACACAGTTCTAATTCTTTTGCTGCCTCAGAGAGGCAAGAAGACGTGATCCCGTCACAGACCTCTAAACTGTGCCCACTGGTCTCCTCCTCCAGCTTTCTTCACTTTATCCTAACAGCTACTTGATGTTACCTAGAACCAGGCATCTCTAGGTCTGATCCTTTTTAAACTGATTTTAAATCTCTGAAATTTTAAAAGACATATGAATCACTCAGGAAAGAATTTCTAACCAAAGGACCAAGGAAATAAAAACTCCACGTCGATTCTCCAACTGTCCCTAAGAGATGCTTTGCTACTTTTCCTATGAGGAGGAAGCCCAGCTACAAGGGCTCTGGGGTCACCCTCCTGCCTGCATTCTGGCTCTACTTTTCCTAGCTGAGAGAACCCAATCACATTACTTACTCCTGTCGCCAAAACTTCACCTGCAAAACACAACAACAGTTCCAGCCTCACTGGGCTCCAAAGAGAGAGATAAAGTGTTTAACCTAGGCAGAATAAGTAAATGAGACATTTGAAAGCTATCTCCCAATGATCAGCCTAAACCAAACCACTGGGAGACAGAGGAATGGCCAGAAGACAGTTAACTCTTCCTTAAAGGTCATTTCCCCCAAAAGAGATACTCTACAAAATAATTTATAACACTCTTTCATGGTACTCTTTCCTTTCCCTCTTGCTATGGAGGGCTTAGAACAAGGATAATGAATTATTTCTTGAACAAGGTCAAAGGGCAAGGCAAACCAGAGTGGTATTACTGCCACTGTCTAGACATCCATGTTGGTGCAAGCCAGCCCTACCTGCCCATCCTTAGTCTAACAAGGCCAAATCCTAAAGTTCAACATGTGAAAGAAAAAAATATCTACACCACCAGAAGCTTCCCTCACTCATACCTGACTACAGTTTGAGAACAAAGTGCTAAGGAATAAGATTTTGATGTACCACTGTGTGCAGCAGCTGTGGTCAACAGCTGCACTAAAATTTTTCTCAAATCTCCCCACAGAGTCATAACTTTGAGGCCACACACAGGTGTCCTGTGGGCTCCTCCGAGAGACTTCAGAATTAGCTCTATCCCAACATGTGGTTGAACACCAGAGTCCATCACTAGCCCAGCACAGCCAAGTTCTGAGGAGTCAGTCACCTGGCACCTAAACTCACTCCTTAGCCAACTCAGCAGAACCAAAATTAAAGGATATCTACCTCCGAAAGAGTTAAGCCTCACAGAATTTGACACAAATCTCGTTTTTCTGTTGTTCTTCATGTCCCTGTAGCCTTTTTTCTCCAAAGTACAACCAAATTTCTCATTTGCAACCATGAAAGGCCCAATCTTTCTGTGTTCCACCCCACCCTTATAATCCTCAAGAGCTGAATCCTCCATATTCCAGAAGTATCTCTTCTGCCCAAGACCCAGGCCCAGCCCATGCTTTGTGAGTCAACCTCAGTTTAGATCAAATACAGTGCCCTGACTGAACCACTGTATGGAGAAAGGTGAATAAAACTGCTGGAATTCTGATAGAGTAAGAATATCTATCATCGAAAAGGTAAGAAGTCCCATCAGGACTCCAAGCCTCCAGTCCGGGTGATCCCAGCTGAGCAAAGACTGAGAAAGTCTACACGGGACTCAAGCAAAGTTACCTACCCAGCTTAGTCTCCTCCCTGCTACCACAGTAAGTTCCCTGCTGTGCTTCTTCCTTCCTCAGAACAAGTGTAGCTCACTGAGTGATTGTGACCTCAGGCCTCCACTTCCCTAGAAGGCTTCCCAGAGCTAGGCATGGAATCTCCTAGAGGCCCAGCCCTGCCCAGCCCTGCCTGGCCCTGGGTAGCACCAGCTGACCTGGGTGTTGCCTTTTGGGAAACTAGTTGATATTAGAGAAGCTGACCTCAGTAAATACTTGGTCCTCTTCCAAGCCACTAAGTAATCTCTGTTCTCCAGTTGTTGCTTATTCTGTTGACCACCTGCTAGCACTTTAAAAAAAAATTTTTTAAATGATGTCCTGAATCATGATTTTATAAGCAGTCACAAGAAGAAGAATGTGCAGAGCATCTGGAATAAATCTGCTTTATGTATATGGGGTAAGGCATGTGTACAGGAGGGGAAGACAGCAGAGAGAACTCAAAGCAGATGTCCCCATGGTGAGACAGTGGTGGCACAGTCTGGGTGTACTGCTCGAAAAGAATACCACAAATCGGTTAATTTAGGAGAGAGCGAGCTCAGTCTTGCTTACACTTCCAGAAGGAAGGCCCAGGTCAAGGGATGAGCCTCTGGTAAGACAGAAGACTGGGAGGAGTGGGAGGGAAGAGGGAAGTAGGCCAAACTCCTCCCCTTATCAGAGCCTACTCCTGAGATACTTAACCACTCCTGCAATAAGAGCATTAACCTATGCTGAGAGCAAAGCCTTAATTACCTCTTAAAGGTCCCAGATCTCAACACTATTGCATAGGGGATGAGGTTTCCAAGACGCAAAATATCAGGACCCATTCAGAGCAGAGAAGGCCGCGTCTTTCTCCTATATGCAATGAGGCACTCTGTCTCCAAATGGGAGGAAAGCCTCAGCTGTGGGAGCAATCTCATACACTAGGTTAAATTTTAAGAAATACTGCAGGAAAACTTCAAATACTACTGCCTCAAAAGAAAGGGGCAAATTTTTTTTCCTAAATGTGATACAGGGTCTTGCTACGCAGTTCAGACTCCTAGTGATGCTCTTGTCTCAGCCTGCATGGTTCTGGGAATACAAGTGTGCACCACCACACTGGGTTTCGGCCAGCATGGCATACAGTACACGGGACTGACCTTGTGCTTGCCGGGCAGGGGCTTCGACCACTGAGCTATCTCCCTGGCCTGAAAGGGGCCATTTCTATTCAAAATAAATATCAAATTAAGAATCTATCAGGATTGGCTTCATTTCCTATTAATGGAGGTTCTATTAATAGAAGTTCATCCATTGCACTATTTAAAATAGAATAAATACTACCCTCTGTCTTTCACTGTGTCAAATAGATGTATGTATAAAATTGTATGAGTTCTTAGAAAACTTCATTCACTCTTGCCTTCTTTCAAAAAAACCAAGCAGCATTAAAAGGAAGAAAGTAAAAGATTGAAATTATGCTCTCTTCCCTCCCACTTTATCCTAAAAATGAAACTGCATTCCATTTGACAAGTTTCCAATGGAGATGTGTGACTCACTGGCTTTTATGTGCCATTTCTCCAAAATGCAGCTCTATCTGACCAAAGTAGACACCATAAAAATGACACGAGAACACAGCACCAACCCTGGAGATAATTAGTGAGCACACATATATAAACCTAATTTCTATACTTACCTTTGTAAGAAGAAACTCTTAGAAATTCAACAGTTTTGCCCTAGCAACATAATTATTATTCCAATCATGTCATGAATAAGTACACTCTTGTTAAAAATAGCTCATTATTAAATTTCACACCCCTCCGACACACTATAAAAATAGAGTTTCACTTAAAGAGAAGGGGATAGGCATATGCATTAGAAAATCCTGGCACCAATCCTACTTAAATAATAAACTTGAAGAACGCTGTTCCAGGAGCTGGGTGGTAGGCTTTATCCCAAACTCTCCCAATTTGAAACTTTTATAATTATTTTCTACTTTAGGTAATATACTTGCTATTACATAAATCTGACTTCACATCTGAGACCTGTATGTATATCCCATCAGCTGGTAAACCATAAACAGAACTATGATCCATTTTGCATGATGTTTATTAAAAGGAGTTAAATTATATAAAATGTATTAAGGGAGAGAGTAGAAGTGATTTCAACCAAAGAAACTTCACTTTCCTCCTGTTAGTAACAATACTGGGTAGTCACAGCAATGGGGATATTGAGTTTTCCTTTCTCATATGAGGCGTGAGACCCTTAACAAAACTGAACAATGATTAAGTAAATGGTATAATTTAGATACTTAAATATAATACTCAAAGCAGAAATCTTGACTGGAGGTATAATTTTGGGAGTTGTCTTGCATGTAAATGAAATATAAAGTCAGATGACTAAATGAGATCACCTTTATTAAAATAAGTATAGTATACACAGAGAAGAAGTCTACAGATTGAGTCCTGGGAAACTCAAGCCCAAGCAATAAGGGTTAAGAAACAGAAGAAATGGGCCAAGCAGCTCAGAAGGCCCACGTAGGAAGACAGGAGCAGCTGACCACAGTGAAGCAGTGGGAAGGGTGCAAACCCAGACAATAACGCTCTTGAAAGGTGGAGGAAGATGAAGGCTGGGGAGTACCTAGTGGATTATTTCCTCACTTCTTATGGTATTTTATACACACACCCCAGATATAATTTCTCTTCCCTTCTCTGAGAAGCACCAGTTCATAACAACAAATACTAACATTAAAAAAATTTTATTAATCTGGGCATGGTGGCCCACACCTATAGTCCAGCAGTCTGGAAGCCTGAGGTAGGGAGACTGAAAATTCAAGCCCAACCTGGAGGATTTAGTTAAGACCATATGACAAAATAAGAATAAAAAAGAACTGGGGCTTGAACCCAGTTGCAAGGCGCTGGGTTCAATCCCCAGTACCTGAAAGATTACATTTCTATCTCAAAACCACTGACCTCCCTGAAGAGATACAATTTAAGAGAATATTGAACTAAATATCTCTCAGGTATCCTTACAGTTTGCACCCATGCTCAGCAAATCAAAATGAAATTCAATTGTAAGTATAAATATTCTGGACATTAAAACACAATCCTGTGCTAGACTATTATTTTCATTCAAATGTTTCTCAAACTGTGTATCACAAAACAGGAAGGGGAAGGGAAAAAAGGCAAAAATGTAAGAGGACTTCAAAGCAAAAAAATTTTTTTGAAAAATTCTACATGTTATCTCATGATATTCAAGAAATATCAAATTAAAATCCAGAAGTCCTCTGAAAGATCTATTTTACCTGTATTTTGAAAAATTCACTTTTAAACTTTTTGGCAGAACAATCATTAAATTCTTGATACTATTATTAGTGAAATTTTTTCCAGTTGTGTCCTTTTTAACTATCTTATACTTAAGTATATAATTAACATAATCATAGCAAATGCCTTTATTAAGCATTTTATATCAATCATTATGTCAACTATTCTACATTATCTCCTTTAATCCACACAACAATCTAGCTAATGATTTAGAGATTAGGAAATTAAGATGCCAAAAGTTTAAAAAACTTTCTCAAAAGCAAAAAAATATGAAGACTTAATGTGATTCACAAACTAACCCATGACCCAGTTTTAGGACAATCATCAACATTTTCTACAGTAATGTAAGTATTTTCAAAATAATTTACTTCCTTCCTAATCCTAAAAATGATTCTCTTATCCTGAAATGTTATCTGTCAATCTTTTTTTCAAACTGTTGTTTCATCATAATTCTCAGAGAGCAACAGCAAAGTGTGGATTTCCCTACTGCTAATCCATGTTAAATTTGGTTTCTGTAAGAAGAGCACTCATGCACTGCAAATAAGTAAGATTACAGCGGCTGGAAGTGTGGCTCAGTGCGAGCATACCTGCCTCACTCGGGTGACGCACTGGACTCCACCTCCAACACTGTAAATAAACACACATACAACTTAATAAAGCAAGGACCTGCAGGAGTAAATGGAAAGGCCTTTCAGTTTCCTGAAGGTACAGTTGCTTATCTTAAAGAATACTGTAGGGGGCCTGCCCCTTAGCTCAGTTCTTTAAGTGGCTGCTTCAACAAAGCAGTCAGGCTGAGGTTGCTGGGGTTCGATCCCCACAAGTCAAGCCAGCCAAACCTGCCCAGAAAGCATTTGGGGCAAGAAAAAAAAAAAAAAAAGAATACTGTAAAGACAGTATCTATCATTAGGTTTGCAAAAATTAAACCTATATCTTAAATGCCTAGCATGTAAATACATATTTCCTTCCCAATATACCTGCAAGTTCTCTGTAAAGCACAAGATGAGGTTAAATTGTTATTTGCAAGTTATTACATCATTACACAAATTCCTTAGGCATAGTTTAAACATTTTTAAAATGCTACATGTCTGTAACATAAGCCCTGTATAATCAAAATAACACATAACAAACTATTCATATCATACATTCAGAAGTTTCTATGCTACTTAACTAGTCTCCTGTCTCTGAGAATAGCATCAAAATTTAGTATCCTCCCCAAAAGAGATTTTCAGTCCTCCACTGTTTTGTTATGTCACTTATGTCCCATATTTTGCTGGTTAAGGTAAGCTTCTCTGTTTTATTGAGAGCAAGGTCATCAGTGTGTTCAGTGTCTCATTACGTAGATCAGACTCATAGTGATTCTCCTGTTTTCAGATTCCCAAGAGCTGGAATTACAGGTGTGTGCCACCACACCCAGTCTCAATCGTCATCTCAGTGTGCCCCAGGGGCGGGGCCAGCATGCACCCTAGGGATTGAACCCTGGCCCCTGCATCTGCATAAGCAGGTGCTTTAATCCACTGAGCTACATAAGCTTCTGTTTAATGTTTATTTGAATAATCCCAAGATAGAAAAAACTAAACTTCACACAATTTTACTTATGCTAAAGGTTAACAAAGATAATATACAGCAATTTTAAATGAGGGCTTTTAAGCCTCAATAATATTAACATTTTGAACTTCATAATCCTTTGTCACACAGAGATTGTCCTGAGCATTATAGGATATAAAGCAACTTCTTGTGCTTCTAGCCCCTTATTAGGCTTGGATATGAATTATCCCCCAAAGGTTCATGTATGTAAGGTGTGGCCCCCAACGCAGCAATGCTTTAGCAGTAATGCTCTGGAGAATGATCAAATCAAGACGACTCTGGCCTCACCAATGATCATTCTTCTGATGGGTCACAATTTGATGGGCTTTGGAGAGGTGATGGAAACTAAGGGGATAGGACCACTGGAAAGGGCAGGTCCTGGGGGAAGGGCCCAGAGGCCTTTACCTTGTCCCTGGGTCCTTTCTTTGCTCTCACTCAGTGTGCTTCCTGTCAGCCATGAAGCAAGCTGCTTTGCTCCACATGGCATATGTTTCTCATCCATGGCTCACCACAGACGAAGAACCAACAAAGTCGAGAGATCTTAGTTTGAATCTCCATAACTATGAGTCAAAACCCACCTTGTTTCCTTTAGGTGGTTTTTCTTAACTAATGTTACAGCAACAGAAAGTTGAACCACATATCCCTAGATCTCAGTTACTCCACTATCCCTTTCTGGTAATGAAAATCAGATATGTTTCCAGACATTACCACAGGTCCCTCGGGGGACAAAACTTCACAATTTTTTGTGAAGAGAACCACTGTCTTAGAAAATCTAAGAATTTAACTAATTCCTCTAATCAGATAAACTATATGGGTTGCCAGGATCCTAAATTTAGCTGAAAGGGCCACTTAATAATTGTCATCCGGAAAAAGGTATTAAATGTATGAGCAAAGCAAACACCCAACCAAAGACCATGTCCCCAAGAAATTAATAATCAATATACTCTCCAATCAAAAGCTAGAACCAGCTCAGTGCCTACATCACAGTAGAGAGCCAGTAAATATATGACATCTGGAAGCAACACAGCAAGATCCTGACTAAACTAAAACATAAAAAAGGCGTAGGGATGTAGCTCAGCCCTTCTGTGATTCAAATCCCACACCCCACACCACACACCACACACCCCATCCCACATTCCAAGAGAGGGGGTAGAGCAGAGGGATCTCCACATCCTCTGTCTCCACCCTTTGCACCATCAGCCACTGCCAGCAATAACATCTGTATTTATATCAATTGAAAACTAAAATTTCATATAAAACTATATAATTACAGAGAATAGTTTTTAAAAACTTTTAAGACATTTTTCCCACAGCAGCTTGCAAATATGCAAAAATTTTAGGTGTCCTTAGAAAAAAGAAATTCTTTTCTTTGTGCACATATTTTCTAAATTTCCTTAGTGCAATGTGTCTCATGTATAGAAATAAAGTTGGAAGAACTAACTGTCCAAAGGAAAAAATACTAATCTGTTACTTAATATTTTGTTCCTGAGAATTTGTAGAGGGTATTATCTTTCTTTAGAAAGTCAAGATGGTACAATATTTAAAATCTTCCATTTATATATGCCACCCTTGACACGTATGTGCACATACATACGCACACACACACTCTCTCCATTTCCTACTTAGCATTCCGTATACCACCTGGAAGGTCAGAACATTACCACAGTGCCCCAACCACCCTATATAAACTACTGAAAAAGAATGGGCATGCTGCAAGCAAATATGACGACTGGCTTTTAAATTCAAGTTAATATACAACTGCCTGTTGACTGAACTTTCAGGCTCAATATACACAGAATCAGATGCCTCTTAACTAGTTTACATTTATAGCAATCAATCTTGATCTTCTCACTTACACTTACCTTCTCAAGACTGTCCCAAAATCTAATGATTTCCTCCACCTCTCACTCTTCCATTCACCATAGTAGTCCTGACCCAATTTTACTAACACTTCCCAGGAAAGCTTTCGCAGCTATCACCTGCTGTCATTATCTCTGCCCATAATTTAAAACTTAAATTCCTCTTAAGCACATGGCTGCATCCTCTAATCCCCAAGTCTATTCATCCTTTCACATACTCATCACTGGTAAAAAGGTCCCACAAGTTTCAAAGCCAAAAACCAGAAGCCTAAAGCAAACAACTGTTTGCTTCAAAATCTCACTTCCCCGTCAATTTTAGCCACAACTGATAGATGCGTAACTCACTGCCTGCTTTCGGCCTTGCCCCTTCAAGCCTCCTCCAACAGGAGGCCCCAAGAACCTTTGAGGGAATTCTGGGGAGAAGGGGGGGTTAATGAGCCCTCCATGTGATTACGATGCATGCTAATGACTGAAACCACTGCTCAAGAAACAAACCAAAATCAAAATTGCAGCTGAACTGAAACTACAGCTTGGACAAGTTCAGCTAGTTTTTAGAAAAAGGAAGTTAAACTGAAAGGTAATTCCTGTGGCCCTTCCCAACTAGCATTAAAAACAAACTAAAAGCACAAAGAAACCTGAAGTTAAGTGAAAAGACTGGTACTTCTGCCAAGGAGTTTTCAACTATTGACTCAAAAGACTTCATTCAATGTGCTTCACCATGCCTGGGTAC